>JAODAL010046477.1:0-30880 GCA_025379985.1 Phyllomedusa bahiana | reverse complement strand
AAAGGGGACTAACAACGGGAAAATAAAAAAAAAAATTTTTTTTCAACATGCGATAAAAAAGATCTTCTAAAGTTTTTAAATTTTGGGCAGGACAACCTGCTGGCAGACATATTAGAGGAAGGCGTACATATGGTAGCCAGATGGGGTAAAAAAATAGGTAATGCAATCTCCCCAAGTAGTTTACAAGAAAGAAAAAATAGTAAGAGTTGGCTATCAGTAAAGGGCTTTTTTCCATGTAATAAAGCGCGATGTAGCATTTGCAAATATACTGTCAAAACAAATACATTTGAAAAACAAAACAATAAAATATACAATATAGAGGAATTCATCAATTGCGAGAGTGACCATATTGTTTATGTGATACAATGTGTGATGTGCAACATGTTATATGTTGGAAGCAGCATTCGAAAATTTAAGGTGAGAGTAGCAGAGCATTTGGCCAGCATTAGAAAAGGCTGCTCTACGCATTCTGGAGCGGCCAAACACTTTGTCGAGCAACATGCATGAGCCTTGGAAAGCTTCCGATGCTATGCAATAGAAAAGGTAAATAGGCCATCTACTGGTGGTGACTGGTAACACATGCTACGTATCAGAGAGGCCCGGTGGATCCATACTTTGGAAACAAGGGCACCACAAGGTATGAATTTAAGAAACGATCTCGCCTATATATATTAATCAATCTGTATGCTTCCTACTTATAACAGAACAAAATGAACATGTACAGGTATATAACAATGCTCTAGGACTATACTTTTGTTTTTAATCTTTTTAATTTAAAAATGACGTAAGAGGGGGAGGAAAACTTTCCCCCCTCCTATTTCCTTTTGCCATGAAATTAAATTAAAAAACCCTTAAGGGTTTGGAAGGGTTTGTAACTTTCCGTGATCAAGGGCTAGCACTTGCCCCGAAACGCATCGGATTTGTCTGTTCACCCCCCTCCCTATGAAGTGTTTAAATAAAAGCAAAAAAGAAATTATGCATGAAGTCCCTGGATCTTGTTTATTCTTTCATATTTTGGGAAGTCACCCCGTGAGCCAAAGGGATCCCGGGGCGTGGCCCGGAATGTTTGACTGCGCTCCCAAGGGTGGATCAAGCACAGGGGTGGGGGAAATGAAGTCGGGAGCAGGGGTTTTTTCTGACTTCCAGTTACCAAACATTTTTTTTGCTATATTTAAAAATATAGTCAATGCGCATATTTTTGGTTAGGTTTAAAAAAAAAAATTTGTAGTCCCCTCTCACCAGGGGGGCATAATGCTCCGGGCCCATCTGCCCCTTTCCGGGGGCCATGTAAAAAACCCCCTAAGCTTTTTTTAAGGGCACACAGTGGGGAACAGAAAGTTTCCTCTTTTCAAGGTATTGAGGTTTAGGGTGTAGGGCTAAGTTAAAAACCCCCAACAAGCACAATTTGACCTTGAAAAAACTTTAAGCTCTTTCCCAGCACCCTGGTGGAAAAAAGACCTGGCCCTTTTTTGGGAGAAATAAAAAATTAAAATTGTATACATTGCCCCTGGAAATTACACTTCGGGAAATCGCTCCAGAAATTTTCCCATCCTTTAATGTATAAAGGGCACCTGAATGGGGGGGGGGATCAAACCCACGAGGATGGCAACCCCCCCCCCGTTTTTTCTGATCAGGGTTTTGCCTTTATGGTCCCCGGGCCAGGGTAGTCCCTTTAAATGAAGAAGCCCCTCCTGCCTCGCAATAAGTGTTCCCCCTTTAAAAGCAGAAAAAAATTTTAAAAAAAAATTTTTTCAGTTTTGTGCATATGTTTAAAACAGTTTTTGACCTTTTTTTCAGGAAAATTTTAGACCCCTTTTGACAAAAAGGGGAAACGTGACCCTAAAATTTAAAGGGCATTCATGGCCAGATGAACACACAAAGGAGGGCGCAAGGTGAAAAACCGAGAATGAACGAAGGGATGGGCCCCCCGCGGGCTGGGGAGATAAAATTTGGGAAAGGATAAAACAACAAAGACCGACAGGGCCTTACAAAACCAAAACATGGAAAAAAAACAGGGCCGTCTAACAGCTGAAAGACCGACTTTGGTGCGAAAACCCGGGGAGAGGACCAAACGGCACTTTGGGGGCCCCCGACAGGGGACTCCCTTTAGAAAAGGGGTTTCGAACAGGTGGGAATATCTCAGGGCCACAAAGAGCTCCAAGTGGAGGAGGGGACTGTCGAAAGGTAAAAGGGGGTGCGGGCCCACATTGAAATCATGATGTAGGCAAAAAACAATCAAAAATTTCCATTCCCCAAAAACCACCCAAAAGGAAGATTACTTTTTTCGGAAGGGAAACACTGAACAACACATAAAATTACGTTTTGGGTGCCTCACATACTGGGGAAAACCAGTTCAGCGAAGAGGACCAGAAGATACACAGTGGTATCAGGACTCTTCTTCGTCTTTTTGGGGCCCGTTGAGACTTTCGAGATTGGGGGGAAAGAAGGCCGACGATTTGGTCCCCCGGGTTTGGGCGGAGGGTATTTCCCGGGAAAAGTTTTGTGTCAGTTGCGTTTGTGCCACTCGGGGAGACCCACTTGTGGTAGTCCCAGAGAAGAAAAAGAAAGGCCGGGAAGATCATCCATTTGACACGAAATTTTCCGTCGTGGTTTTCCCGCCTTTTTTTCCCCTGTGGGGAAAAACGGGAAAGCCCCAAAGGGAAAAATTGGGGTTTTTGCGCTCCCCGGAAAGAAAGTGCGAGTAGGGGCTTTGGGGGCCCGGATCTCTTTTTTGAGGGCCCCGCCGGATAAATCAGGGTAAGTCGTTTTGGTGTGCCTAAAGGGGCGGACAGATCCCATGGGGCCCAGGTTTTCCCCTAAAAAGAACTCCTCTGGTTTCCCTGCAAATAAAGTCTCTTGGTTTTGGGGGGGTTTCCTTGACTCGGGGGGGGCGAAGCGCCCTATGAGCTCAACAAATTCTATGAAGGTGTCAACGGGAAACCGCCCCCAAAAATGCTTTGAATTTTTTTAGAAAGATCGGGGGTACAGCAAAAAGGAAAGTGCCCCGCAGTTTCGGGGGGCCACCAGCCCGGGAAAATTTGTAGCGGCGATTTCGGTTTTTTCCGGGGGGCCCGCCCAAACCCTGGGGATACAAGATAAATTGTTCCCGCACAATCTGGTGGGGCCCTTTCCCCGTTTGGAGACTTTTTAAATTCTTTAAAAGGAAGGGATAGTCTTGCGCCTTTTAAAAGTTTTTTTGACACTTTTTGTTGTAACCTTTCCAGAGCGTCGGGACTGGTTGTAGATTTTGGGTCCCCAAGGCCCTCTCAGTTTTTTGGGTTAACTGCAGAACCTCCACCTTTAAGGGGGGAGAAGAGAAAGAAAGGGCCCTTGTAACTCGGATGAGAGGACAGGGGCCAGGAGGGGCCGCATCTGGAGATGGTAGAGCTGAGGAGAACGTCCAGCGTTTTTTTTTGAGAAGCAAGCTACCTAAACTTCTGGAGGAGTGAGACTCAGAGCAGGACAGGCTACTGCCCATTTTGGTGACCCCGGGGTTAGATGTAAAAATTTTCCCTCTTTGCACCGTGGAAAAGCCCCTTTTTTGTTTGGGGCTTTTTCCCCATGATCCACCCCCCGGGCCCCCGTAAAGGTAGATATCAGTGTCTATCCAGTCCCCCCAAAGGGGGGTCTGAATTCCCGGGGGGCTCAGCCCGGCAGTGGAAGCCCCAGCAGGGGGGCCCCGGCAGTGGGTACAGAGAGGGGCGGGAAAACGGGGAAAAACTTTTTTGGGGGGCCCTAAAACCCCCTGTGGCATTTTGCCCCAAAGGGAGGCTCGGCCCGTCCGGGGGAAAAAACCCAAAAACTACCAAAGGGCCCCGTTTTGGATCAGGGCCCCAGGTCAGAGTAACCTTGGAAAGGGGTTTTTGGGGAAATTTGCCTTTTTGGCTGCGGGGGTCCCTGCGCCCATGGTCTCCAACTTTTGGGGGACGGAGGCCCAGAGAAACCCCGTAGGGTTTTGCTTCCCTGGCACCCCCTGAACGGGTGCACCCCGGGGGGCAGAAACGTGGGGGCCATAACCTGTTTGGTCCCAAAAACAGCTTTTCCGCTGCCCAGTTCAAAAATCATCCACGCGGGTGTCAGGGTCACCCCGGTAGGAAGGTAATTTTCGGGGCCCCTCCACACAAGGGAATCCCCTTTTCGGGAAAAAAAATAGGTCCCCCTTTGCAGCTGCTGAGGACCCACAGAAAGGTTTTTGGAGGGAGGGAAATTTTCCCCTTTTAATTTGGAAACCTGCTCCCTTTGGGGGGGGTTGGGGCGGGCCCTGAAGCTGTAATGGGGGTCTTCTGCACCTCGTAAAATCGTCCAAATGGTGGGCTTGGTTTCCGGGATCTGGGGGTTGGGCACGGGCCCCAAACAGGGTTTGTCCCACAGGGGAGGTTTAAGGGGGGGCTGGGGTGACCGGGGCTGTTTACCCAAGGGCAGGAAAAACCCTTTTTGATAGGTAAGGGCCCACTGGGTCCAGGGGACCCCACGGAAACCCTTGTTTGCTGACGGGGGGGTCCGAACCTGCATTCGCTGACCTGTTTTCCCCCGATCCTCCGTTTTCCCGGGCCTCTCAGAAAGACAGAGGGAGCGCAGACAAATTCAGATGGGGGCCCGGGAGAGTGTTCCCTGCCCGGAGGAAGGAGACCGGGTTTGGACAGACGGGTCGTGGGGGGGGCGCTGCGGGGGGCTCAGAGGGGAGGCAAAACGTTTGGAGAAAATGGGGGCCCCGGAGGGCAGGGGGTTTTCGTGCGGGGCCCCTTTTTCCTCTTCCCCCATGTCCTGTAGGGGCCCGAAAGAATTTTTAAATAGGGATTTCCCCCCAAGGGAAAGGCAGCCGTGCTAGCTTGGACCCTTTTTCCCCCCTTTTCCCTGGGCCCCATTTTTTATAGAAATCCTTGGGTTTTCAGCAGTCCTGCCGGGAGCCCCAGTCTGGGGGCGCCCCGGCCCTCCCCCCATGGCAGGCCCCGCCCCTCTATGGGGCAGATTTTTAACCTAAATTATCGCATGATCAAAAAACCGAAAAACATAAAAAAACGGGGCCGAATTCAACTTTGTCGATAAAAATGGGCTAAACCCCCTAGTTTTTTTCTGTTTCACATAAATTTCAAAAATTTCTTTATAAAAATATTTAGTACCACTACATTCATTTCATATTTTTGGGGTAAGGTGGCAAAGCGATCTAAAAAAACTAAAGTTTTATAGTGAAAAATGGGTCCCAAAATTTTTTCGAATCAGGGGGCCCCCAAAAACCCCAAAAAATTAAATTCCCAAATTTTTTAAAGGGCCCCCCGAATGATTTTCCCTTATTTATTATTAATTTTCAGCTTAATAAAAAAAAATTTTAAAAAAATTGGACATCAAAAAAAAAAAAAATTTTAAAAAAATTGGGGACGGGGGAAATCCCTTTAAAAAAAAGGTTTTTAACCCCCCTTGTTTAGCTAACTTTAAAAATGACTAATATTTTTTTTTAACACCCAAAAAAAAAGCTAAAATTTCAAGGGTACATCTAAATAAATATTTTTAATTTGGGAAGTGGGGGGATGCTGGTTTTTCCCTCTTTATTTTAGAAATTTATGAAATGCTTCAGGGGGCATTTCTCTCCTTTTCCCCGGACATCCACAGATGCGGGCCCTATATAGCAATTTACAACCCCAAAAAAGGTGAGCTGACTAAATAGGTTGTTTTCCTTTTTTTTTGAAACCCTCTTGGTGTAAAGTATGGCAAAATTTTTAATAAAATTCATTTTCCCAAAAAAATTTTCAAAGCATTGGGGAAAAAGGGAAAGGATTTATAAAAGCTCGAAGGGAAACCCAATTTAAAACCCAAATTTTTAGGGTACGGCCCAATTTCAGTATTTTCTACTATAGCGATGAGTAAAAAAAATCTAGATCAAGTCGATTGCCAATTTTAATGAAAATCGGGGCGTTTTTTAAATCTTGATCAATCGCCGAGTCCAAATTAAAAGTCAATAGGAAAGATGACGGGTTAAATTTTTTTTTAGACCAAAACAGGTGAGGAGAACGGGAAATTACCCCCCAAAACAGAAACGGGTTTTACTGGTACAACTTTGAAAAAAATTTTGGCTCTAAGAGTCACAAAAAAAAATTCCCCATTTTAAAATAATTCTTTCCCTTTTTAAAAGGCAAAACTGAAAAGATGGGGACAGCATAGCTATAGAAAATTTTATACGCTAGCATCCTCTTTTTGGGGGCCCCTTAAAATACAAAAAGAAGAAAACCGTATTAGAAAATTGGAAACTTTGATAACTGTCAAGCCCCCCCTATTATTTTTTTTGCACCAAAACCCCCAAAAAAACTTTCCCAAATGGGGCAGCAAGAACATCCCAAGGGGCCCCTATTAAAAAGGGGGTTTCAGTGGAAGCTGGCTGCCGTCAGTCACCCTTTAATCCGTTTTCTTTACCCCCTGCAGCTAAACCAAATGGGGCTCCCCCCCGCAATTTCTAGTTCCCCCCTTTTTAACATAAAATTAGGGGCCCCTGAAAAGGAAATACTGCCCTACTGACACCCCCGGGACCCTCTTTTTACAGGACCAACCACAAAAACCCCAAAAATTAAACTTCGGACACTCAAATAAAATTAGCAAGAAGAAATGACTATTTGAAAAAAGATTTTTTTTGTGAAATAGGGGCATTGAAATATTTCTGTCTTTTTTTCAAACAAAAATGAACCCAAAAAAAACAGCACCAAATTTCCCCCTTTTTAAAACGCACTCAAATAAAAATTTACAAAAAAGAGAGAAGAGCATTTGAAACAAGGGGTTTTTTGTTTAAAAGGCCTTGACTTTTCACTGTCCCTTTTTAAAAAAGCTGACCCAAAAAAAAGCAAAAAAATGCCCTTATGGGGCACTCAGAATAAAATTAGCAAAAAAGAAACGAAGGTTTGGGAAAAAAGCTTTTTTCAATGCTGAAGCAGCCTACGGGTACTTTCCTTTCACTGCTGTCCCATTGCGATGTTTTTTTCCCCCCCGTACAAAAAGAAAGTGAAGAAACACAAAAAGTTTTGTCGAGTTTTGGTTTAATGAACTCCGTCCCCAAATTCCTGCATTTTTACTGTCAATTTGTTTTGGGTTGGGGAAGGGAAATTTTTCCCGAAATTTTTTAATTTGTAAAAGAATTAAGGGGGGGTGGCCACCCCCTAACTGCTGTTTTATTTTAAATTTTCCTTGATGCGTTGGGTGAAAAAAAGAAAAGAGAGTGAAAAAAGGTTTTTTTTTCAATACACCCTTTTTTTATTCAAAAGTCTTTTTTCAGTAGCATGAAACCCCAAAACAAACAAAAATTAAATTTTTTTACACTCACAATAAAAATTAGCAAGACGAAATAAGTATTTTTTAAACAAGATTTTTTGTTTAATCACATTGGGCTAAACATTGTCCTTTTTTGGGAGCAAAGACTCCAAAAAGCAGCCCAAAAAAGACCTTTCGAACACTATAAAAATTTTTCAAGAAAAAAAATATTTTTTTAAAAAAGGTTTTTTTTTAAAAGGACCTTTTACCCATTTTCGGCTCTTACAGAAACTGGGGGCCCCAAAACCAAAACCCCAAAAAGCCCTTATGGGCAACAGCAAAAACCCAAAAGCTGCAAAAAAGCCCTTTCAAAACATTCTTTAAAAAATTTTGAAAAGAAAAAGGGAAAATTTTAAAAAAAGATTTTTTTTTTTAAAAATTTTTTATTATTGCTGATTTTTACAGTTTGCCTGACCCCAAAACCAGCCAAAAGAAACCCTTTGGGGGAAAATCCCGAATACAAAAAAAACAAAAAGAAAAAAGTAAATTTTTAATAACGTTTTTTTTAATAGCACCATTTTTTTTTCATTTGGGAATTTTGAATTTTTACATTGGGGAAGTAGACGGGTTTTAAAAGTTTTTCTAATCATGACCTCGGCAACCGGGGCAACAAAAATCATCAGAAAATCCCCCGCATTTTTTTAAAAAAAAGTTCCAAAAGATCCACAAATTTTCAGAGGAAACCCCGATTTTGTTTTTTTTCCCTTTGAATTTTTTTTTTATGGGAAATTTATGTTGGGAAGGCTCTTTACAACAAATCAACAATGTTCTTTCTTCAATCCCCTTTTAAAATTTTCAAAACCAATAGGGGCAAAAATAAATTTTTTTACGAAATATCAAAGAAATGTGGTCTTATGAGACAACTGGACAACCGGGAAATTACAAATAGAATTTTTTCTAGGAATATCTAAAAAATTTGGGGCTTATGTACAACTGGCAACTAGGGACAGAAATAAATTTTTTTTTTTGGAATATCTGAAAATGTGGTTTATGCGAAAAAGCACAAGGTTTCAAAATGGGTTTATTTTCTATAGAAATCAGTGAAATGGGGTCTTAGGGAAAGAACGGGGTTTTTTATCCCGGGCTGCCCCCCCCAAAATTGCAGCAAGGAAATTTCGAAACAAACCATTGTATCAAGCTATTTTTTTTTGGGGGAAAAAGTTTCCCTAATTGTCCTGTACATGCTTCCATATAAAACTGCAGCAAAATTTGGGTCACGAATGACTTTTTGCATTTTCATTGCTCAGGTGGAATTTTAGCCCTTTTTTTCCACCCAAAACTCTTCAAACCCTGAAGGTTTACGGGCCCTCAAAAGGACTTTGAGCTTTATTTCCCTTTTAAAATTTCTTTTTCTATTGATTTCAGGCGGGATTGGCTGGGGTTTTCAGCACTTTTTGAGACTTTTCTGGCGTGTGCTTATATATTCTTGCGAAATGCCACCCTTGTTTCATAATCCTGATAGATTTTAGCAGATTTTTATCAAGAATCCCTTTGGGTAGTTTTTGCCCATTTATCTTTCCCTTAAATCACATGAAGTTTGCCAGTGCCGTATACTAAAAAAAATACAGTGCCCCACCATAATATTTCCATCTTCAAACTTCACTGTTGCTATGGTGTTTTGGGGGCGATATTCAGTGCCTTTTAGTCTTCAAACATGGTGTTTCACGGGCTTGTCTAAATGTTGTTGAGCAAACTTTAAACCCGCTTGAACGTGCTTTTTGTTCAGTCATGGAGTTTTGCATGGTGAGTAGTGTTGAGTGATTATTATCAACAAAGTTGAAATCGGCACAGTTTTTTTTTTTATCGAAATTTTTAGTTTATGGATAATTTAGGTTAAAATCTGTGCCTCATCTATTAAAACGCCTATTTTTTGGCGCTTCCTGTCATTTGGCGGCCAAACAAATCAGCTACGAATAGAGCAGGGGGAGGGTGTGTGTCGAGCATCTGGGATGTGTTGTTGGGGAAATTTGGGGGAAAAATCACATGACCCTCGTTTTAAATAGAACAGCGTTTCCTGTTCACCCCATTGTTCCCCAGCGCTCAGAGCAGAAGGACGTTTTCACTCTGCTTGTGTCCAAACAGCTCAGCGAAATTTGTCTATTTTTTCACAGGAAAGCTCTACTGTTACTGTGATCCTTACAATTTGTTAGATTTGAGATTGGAAGTTTTAGAGTTAGGTAGAAATTTTAAAGGAGCATCTACCCTGTAAAGTCACGGGGGGAGGAGTGGAGGGGAGCACCCCGCGGGCGAACACCAAGCTCTATAAAGAATACTGGAAAAATTTCACCAAAACTTGTGTAGACATTTTTCACTGCAATAGCTTTATTATTAAACGTTTTCTATTGAAATATTTCCCCGGGTATTGGGCAGCCCTAACTTATATTAGGTACAATCTTTTCAAAACTGCAGGGGCTCTTTGTTAGGTGCAAAACCACTTTTAAATTTTCATATACATTTCAGATAGGTGTTCATTTTCAAAATTTTGCCCATTCCACCTTTGTTCATTAAAAACCCCCTTGCAGTTAAAATTAGAACCAGCAAATTTTTTAGTCACCAGTTTGATAGGGGCCAAAAATACCCTTTTTTACCAATACATTACAGATATGGTTTTTTGCACTTTTGCCCCGTCCAATTTTTTGATAGAGCCACCTTGCAGTTAAATTTGAATCCACAATTGTGTAGTTAACCACAGGTGAATTGATAGGGGCCAAAAATACCTTGTTTTATCCCAATAATTTCGATCGTGTTTTTTCACTTTGGCGCAGGCCAGCTTTGTTGATAGATCTACTTTGCAGTTAAATTTGAATACAGCAATTTTGTAGTCACCACAGGTGAATTGATAGGTGCCAAAAATACCTTGTATTATCTGAATACATTTCAGATACGTGTTTTTTCACTTTGGCGCAGGCCAGCTTTGTTGATAGATCTACTTTGCAGTTAAATTTGAATCAAGCAATTTTGTAGTCACCACAGTGAATTGATAGGTGCCAAAAATACCTTGTATTATCCGAATACTTTTTCAGATACGTGTTTTTTCACTTTGGCGCAGGCCAGCTTTGTTGATAAGATCTACTTTGCAGTTTAAATTTAATACAGCAATTTTGTATTCACCACAGGTGAATTGATAGGTCCCCAAAATACCTTGTATTATCCAAATACTTTTTCAGATACGTGTTTTTCACTTTGGCGCAGACCAGCTTTGTTGATAGATCTACTTTGCAGTTAAATTTGAATACGCAATTTTCTAGTCACCACGAGGTGAAATTGATAGGTGCCAAAAATACCTGTATTATCCAAAATACATTTTTCAGATACTTGTTTTTTTCACTTTGGGCAGGCAGCTTTGTTGATAGATCTATTTTTGCAGTTATTTTGAATCCAGCAATTTTGTTTTGATTTGGGGGATTTGAGAATACTGGATTTGCCGTCTTTTAATAAGAGATTTTCCCAAAACTCTTCCATACCTTCTCAAATGTTTTAATTTCGACATGGAGCAAATTCAGGGGGGGAAGGGGCAAAGGGGGGATTTGGACATGGAGGTAGGGTACCCAGAGAAGGTGCTCCTTGAAGTGCTGGCGACAACACGCATGCCAGCGGATCGTCGGTGGCAGGTCCGTCAGGCCTGTCATCGCTGGGTCAGGGCCCTCTGAATCTCAGTAACGAACAGCGTCGCCAATCTGTCCTTCAGTGGTTAATGCAACCTGCATCCAGCAGTCTTACCTCCTCGTCCTCCCAGTCACGGCCACAAAATGTCGTCATCATCATCGTCATGTGGGTCATGCGGTTTTGGGGTCATGCTGCGTCCAGGACATGGATAGTCAATGTCCAGTTAAACTAAAATGGTGGTTCGAAGACTTCCTTTTTTCCGGCACTTTTAAAATCTGGGGTCATGCAGGTTTGGAGCTCATGCTGTGGCCCAGGACAGGTATAGTCAATGTCCATTTCAACTAAAATGGTGGTTCAAAGACTCCTTTTCCCGGCACTTTTTAATTTGGGGGTCAGACAGGTTTAATGGTCATACTGCGGTCCAGGACAGGTATAGTCAATGTCCAGTTCAACTAAAATGGTGGTTGAAGACTCCTTTTTCCGGCACTTTTTAATCTGTGGGTCAGACAGGTTTAATGGTCATTCTGCGGTACAGGACAGATATAGTCAATGTCCAGTTCAACTAAAATGGTGGTTGAAAGACTCCTTTTTCCGGCACTTTTTAAATGTGTGGGTCATGCAGGTTTGGGGCTCATGCTGTGGCCCAGGACAGGTATAGTCAATGTCCAGTGAAACTAAAATGGTGGTTGAAAGACTCCTTTTTCCGGCACTTTTTAATCTGGGGTCATGCAGGTTTGGGGCTCATGCTGTGGCCCAGGACAGGTATAGTCAATGTCCAGTGAAACTAAAATGGTGGTTGAAAGACTCCTTTTTTTGGCACTTTTGAATCTGGGGTCATGCAGGTTTGGGGCTCATGCTGTGGCCCAGGAAATGTATAGTCAATGTCCAGTTCAACTAAAATGGTGGTTGAAATACTCCTTTTTCCGTCACTTTTTAATCTGGGGGTCATGCAGGTTTGCGGCTCATGCTGCGTTCCAGGACAGGATGTTGCACGTATCCATTTGACTGTTGTGGATGTTAATTCCAGCTTCTCCAGCCCTGTTTGGGTGTAAGAATGAAGGTGTTGTTGCTCTCCCATAGACGTTAATGGTCATCGCTCATAATCTACTATCGACTATCTTGTCGATGATGGTCGACTATCGACCATCGACCGATGTCGATGGCCAACGTAATCGCTCAACACTAATGGTGAGTGTGCAAACAGGCCATGGAGGTCGACTTTATTACTTATTGTTTTCTTTGACGTTATTATATCTGCTGATTCCAGGTCTTTATGTACCTCCTGGACAATTAATTCTTGGTAGTTCTTGGTTCTTGGAAAACTCTCTATGTCTAAAATCTTGTGAGGAACACCTGGTTGTGACCTGTTTATGTGAAATGATGTTCTTTCCATTACTGGATTATGGCCCCAACAGTGCCCCGGTTGTCCCCACTTGTCTGTACTCGCCTATCCTCACTCCTGCTCCAGTTCTTCTTGCTGCCAGCGTGGTGTGCATGCGTTCTTCCTAGGGCACGTGAGAGCTGACGCGCTGAGATTTAAAGAGAGAGTACCCCAATTACCTGACCTATTACCTTTCATCAAATGGGACTTAAAGAACTTCCAGTCTGTTCTTTGGTTCAGTTTGTTGATGCCTCTACATTGCTCCTGACCTCTGGTTGCTGTCTGGTTACCTGTGCTTATTGATGTCCTGCTTCCTGCCTTATCCAGTCTATTACTACCTGTACTGCTGTTACCTGCCATTATGCCAGTATACTACCTGCCTCGGACTCTGCTACTACCTACGGTCACCTCTGCCTGTTCCCACTATCCTCCGTCCAGCACTTCAGCTGTCATTGTGACTAACCATGCCATGAGTAGTGACCTGGGGGTTCCCTGCAGCTAAGTTCTATATGCAGTAGGTTCTGATGAAGACAGTAGACCTCTTAGACTCTGTTCCCTGGTGTGGTCTGCATATACTCCATCTCTTGTGGTGACCCAGAGTATCCACATATACCCTGCTTCCACCAGTTACAGTAACAATAAGGTTGTGAAGGTCTTTACCCATCATGAGATGTTTTTTGTGTAGCACCTTAGTAATGAGACACCTTTTTATATTTCAGTTGGTGTCATGACTTTGTATGGCTTTTTGCATCTCTTTCTTTATGTGTGTTTCTTTTTCCCTGTGTCACTTCTCATTATTACACATAACTTAATTTATGAGCATCTAGGGTTTGATTTATTTACCTGTGTGAAATGGATGGGTTTTTACCAACATCATGTCAACAGCATCTTTAGAAATATATTTGCTTAGAAAATTGGTTACTTGTTCAATGCTTATTTCACCTGTTGTATGTAATTTCTGCATACCACTCTTCAAGAGCAGGGGTTGTTATGGACCTCCAATGTCAGGGGATGATAGTTTTGGCTGCCCGAAAGAGGTGTCAGATAAAGAGACCTTTTACAATTGGGTATAGTAATGTCAAAAAAGACAAGAAGATGGTAAGTTTCCAAGTAATTTTTAATGCCGCTGCCCAAAAACCCTTAAGGGAAGGACACTCCCACCATATATGAAGCATTATTCCCTCTGCTCCGCTGTATCTCCAGCATACATTACGCACCAAAGGGAAACATATACAAATTACTGTTGGTATCTGATACCACCTGTATAAGATCTTACAGCATGTCTCCTGATAACTTGTGTATGAGCTAGTTGTGTCTAGTCCATTGGGAATTATGAATTTTTGAGTTAACTATTTCTCTCAATGTTGTCAAAAGGAAGGTAGACATTTCAAATAAAGAGAGACCAACAACCTGTATATAATAGAGATGGAATGCCAGATACCAATGGTATGTTTATAGTGGAAAGGGCCCTAAAGCCATGGACCTTTCCATTCTGATAGTATTCAGCTGCTGGTTTTACCTTGGCTGGTTATGAAGAAGGGGAGGTCCTTATGTTTTTTGTTTGTTTTTTGCAATTTTTTTCTTTAACAAAGTAATAAAAAAAGAAAATTATATGGGATAACCGCCTTTTTATTATAACCAGCCAAGGTAAAACCAACAGCTACAGGCTGATGCTTGAGAAAGGCTCTCTTCAGAGCTGAAACATTGCAGTCATTTGGGTAAATAAACACCTCCTTTTTTGGAAAGTGCTGTCTGTTCATATTTTTTGGGTTTATATTTTTGAGCTTGATTCAGGTCTATTTAGGCGTGCAAGTCATTCATTTATTTATTTAAATTACCGGTGCTGTTTTTCCTACTTTTTTGCATTCAATGATTTCAGGATGGCAAATTCCATGTTTATTGGTCCCTTTCCACCCTAAAAATACCAGCCCGCAGCCACTCCAGAAGCAGACCGTCATATTACAGGGGTTTGCTTCTGACGGTAACCCAGCTGTTCCCAGTAGCTCTGGTGTCTTGGGTACTGGGGTAATAGTGTAAGAGAGTTGGTGTCAACCTTGGATGACAAAAATACTGCTGGATGACACCAAGCCCCAGCAATAGCAATAGAGAGTCATCTGTCAGACACCTCCATTACTAACACTGGATAAAAAAAAGCAGGACTGGAAAAAAAAATCACATTACTTAACCCCTTAAGGACCTAGCCAGTTTGGCCTTCCTGACGCAGTCATATTTTTGAAATTTTGACGTGTCACTTTATGTGAGAATAATTTTTTGACATTTTCTACTTGTCCATGGGGATTCAGAGATTGTTTTCTCATGACACATTGTGCTTTAAAGTTAGTAAGAAAATTTTGGTCCATACAAAACTTGTTTGTATGTGAAAAATATAAAAATTTCATGAAAATTTGGAAAAATTTGTCATTTTCAAAGTTCTAAAATTTCTGTGTGCAAGACAGATAATTATTCATTCACCTACCATATGTCCACTGTAAGTTGGCATAATTTTTTAAATGTCTTTATTTTTTACGATATTAGGGGGCTTAAAAATGTAGTAGTCATATCTCACATTTTTAAGAAAATTTGCAGTATAAATTTTATTAGGGACCAGTTCTGATGTGGCTTTGAGGGGCCTGTATGTTAGATACCCACATAAATGACTTCATCTAAGAAACTACACCCCTTAAAGTATTTACAACAGTGTTTAGGATCTTGTTAACCCTTCAGGTATTTCACAGAAATTAAAGCAAAGTGGAGGTGAAATTTAAATTTTTTTATCTATTATTCACTGGAACATGGTAGATGTGACCAGGTAAATGCAACTTAATAATGATTCTCCAGATTCTACCATTTTCAGAGATATCACAAATGTGGCCCTAGTGCGCTATTTAGCTCATCCACAAGCCTCAGAGTTAGAGGAGTACCTACTGGACTCTGGGATCCCATTTTCAATACAATTTTATTTCGCCGCCATTTCAGGTTTGCGGACACCCTAAGGTGCTAACACTTAATAAACATCCCTAAAAATACTCCATATTGGAAACTCCAGTCCCTAAGGAAATATTTCATTTTTACATGAAATCCTGGAAAAAAGCTCCCCAAATTTTGTTACATAATTTCTTCCAAGTTCAGCAATACCCTATATGTGGGTTTAAAATGCTATTTGGGCACATGGCAGGGCATACAAGGCAGGAAGCACTATTTGGCTTTTGGAATGCAGATTTTGGTGGGTCCAGGTCTCATTTGCAAAGCCCCCAAAGTAGCATAACAGGTAAAACCTTCCAGAAGTCACCCCATTTTGGATTCAACACCCCTCATGGATGTCATCTATTGGTGTATTGTGCATTGTGGGTGCACAGATTTTTCACAGATTTTTTTAGCTTAGGACCATGAAAATGGGGAGGAAAAACGCACTTCTGCCATTTGTTTTTTGGGCTTCAATTTTACAGCCTTCGCCACGTGGTATAAATTACATTATAACTTTACTATGGTGGTTGGTACAATTACAATTATATACATAAATATATATAAATTTTATATAGTTTTTTATGTTTTATTTCTTTTACACAATAGAAATGTGCTGATAAAAAACTGCGCATTTATTTCGTCATAGTCTGACAGCCATAACTTTTTCATTTGCTGTGTGCGGAGCTGTGTATGGGCTTGTTTTTTGTGGGATGAGTTTGCTTTTTTATTAGTACCATTATGGAGTTCATATATCTCTTTGATCACTTTTTATTAAGGTTTTTGTGAGGTGTTTTGAACAAAATACATCAATCCTAGTAGTGTTTTTTATTTTTATTTTTTACAGCCATCACTGTGTGGTATAAATGACATGCTAGTTTTACTTGGCAGAATGATACAATTACAGCGATACCCAATTATTATATTTTTTTAAGTTTTACTGCTTTTACACAATAAAAACACTTTTATTCAAACAGGAAAACACATTTTTGCATTGCCATAGTCTGAGAGTTTTTCTGTGTACGGAGATGTGTAGGGGCTTGTTTTTTGTGGGTTGATTTGATATTTTTATTGGTATGATTTTTGCGGGGACAGGGCTTTTTGACCGCTTTTAAATCCATTTTTTGGACGGCAGGGTAAGGAAAATACTGCAATCCTAGTAGTGTTTTTTATTTTTATTTTTAACAGCGCTCACTGTGCAGTATCTGTGACAAGTTAGTTTTATTCTGTGGGTCAATACAATTACAGCGATACCCAATTTATAGTTTTTTATGTTTAAGTGCTTTAAAAAAATATAAATGTTTTTATTGTGTAAAACAATATTTATGCATCTCTATCTTCTGATAGCCATAACTATTTTATTTTTCCGTATACAGAGCTATGTTAGGACTTCTCTTTTTTTTTGCGTGATAATCCGACGTTTTAATTGTCATCATTTTGCATTTATATATGTCTTGTTCACTTTTTATTACATTGTATGTGCTGCGGGATGAAAAAAAATCACAATTCTGTGATTATTATTTTTTTTTTTTAAACGCCGTTCACCGTGCGGGTTAATTAACGTGACAGATTTATAGGATAGCTTGTTACACACGTGGCGATACCAAATATCTGTACTTTATTTATTTTTTATCTTTTTGGGGGCGATTAGCATTTGTAAAGGGGAAAAGGGCGGTGTACGTTTTTATTTTATTTTTTTCGTGTTTGTGTTTTTCTGTTTTTTCACATTTTTTTTTACTTTTCACATTTTTCTTTTTCACCTTTTTTTTACTTTTCCCCATAGGGAAAATCACTTTTACAATAGAAATCAATACACAGCTGATTGCTGTGTACTGGTTTCTATGACAACTGTCAATCACGATACCCGGCCATGCCCACAGGGCACGGCCGGGCATGGTGACATCACAGACAGCCTGGAAGGCATTGTATACCTTCCGGGTCATCTGTTAGGAGACAACAGCCGATCGTGTGGCTGTTCGCGCTGACAGAGGTGTAGGAGGAGATCGCTCCTCCTCTGTCTCCCTTAGTTATTGCGACCTAGCGGTCTCGATAATTAAAGAGTCAATCACACGTTCTCCAGGACGTATGCATATGTCCAGGTGCGTGAAGGGGTTAAATAAATACCCACGACACCAGCGCTTTGTTGACAAGTTTATTAAATAAATGGATGTAATGCTGGTCTGACATAGTCCAACAAATCCAATGTAGTCCAAAGAAAAATAGAAACACTACAAAAAACATGACAGTACTTAGCTCCATATCATGTCATGCACTCTCTGAAGTTTATGGTTGCAGCTGATTTTATGGGAGTGCAAGGGATGGAGTTCAGACCGCACAGTATGATCCTGGCAGGTACATGCCACAGCCGCAGTACAGTATCCAGGGGGTTGGTTCTCTGATGCTAAGCAAAAAAATTGTGCCTGTAAGCTTTGGCCTGTACCTATTCTCCCAACCCTACCCCCACCATTGTGTTATGTGGCCTAGTGCCAACACAAAATACAACTCCCACCCATCACTCCATAAACCCACCTCCACCTATTATCCCATAGCTCTCTCACCTACATCTATCACCCAAAGAAAGGTTTATTCAGAGGTGGGACACAGATAGGGAAGTGCTAGAAAAGTGAGTATTCTAAGATATTTGTGTGGTAAATTCTGCAAGGACGAGTAGGGGCCTAAGAAATCATCATAGTGGACTAGACCAGATGAATCGGGAAAGTGAACAACTCCCATTAGAGAAAATATCTCCCCTGAGTCATTGGATGGAACTGCACTATAATCACTTATATGTCTGCAGGACCTGAGTACAACTGTTATCTACCTCTATATGGTCACTATGTGGCAGGAATAGGTAGTAGTATAATGATCTATATTCAGGTTAGTATGGCGGTATTATTCAGTCATTATATGGTGGTACTATGGGATTATGATGTAGTAGTATCACTCGGTCTTTGTATAGCGGTATAATTGATAATATTAATCTTGGTATACTGGTTTTTGCAGTAACAGTATGGTAATAATATTTGCTGCTTGTACAGCAGTATAATGTGGTAAAAGTATGACCATTAGTTAGAGGCGTCATCCATAGACAATTTTCTTGGTAGCTATTTGTATGTATTTTTGTATGTACAATATATTATTTTATATAAATACATCCTAATAGAGCCTAGTAACGGTACTGTTGTGTTGGTGCAGCTGTGTTTTTTTTCGCATTCCAACTAGCTGGGAAAGGCGCAGGCAGCATGCATCAGGTTAGAGCCAGGGATTTGAATTTTTCTGGTTGGCATCATTATCCCTAGTTGCTAGTTCACCAAAATGCTTTGTCCCAGCTCTGTGTTTAAAATTACATAGTGTCACGGATGCCCATGCAACCCTCATCCCGTGCCCCGCTGCCGAGCGACACCGCGACCCGCATGTCAGGGCGCGCTCATTCCCCTGCATGTCTCCCTGTAGACTTACCCGGCCATGCTCCTGCTGCAGTCTCTGTCCTGCGGCGCGCGCGGCCCCGCTCCCCTGGGCGTGCACGCGCCAGCAGTGTTCTATTTAAAGGGCCAGCGCATCGGTAATTTGCTATTGCCGGTCGCTGCCCCTATTTAAGCCTGCCTCTTCCTGGTTACCCTGCCGGATCTTTAGTGCCATTAGCTTACTGAGAAAGCATCTTGTTCTGATTACCGTGTACCGTACCATTTGCCTCCGTCCCTCGACCACGAATCTTGCAGCCTGCCCTGACCTTCCTGCTTGTCCTCGACCACGAACCTTGCCGCCTGTCCTGACCTTCCTGCCTTTCCCCGACTACGAGCCTACCTTAAGATTTTGTACCTCGTTACACCTCGGCTGCCTTCGCAAGCAAGTCACGTCAGTGGAAGTGACCTGGTAGACTCCTGCCGCAGCAAGTCCATCCCGCTTTGCGGCGGGCTCTGGTGAAGACCGGGACCTACTTGGATTCCGTTCCCTTGTGTGGCTTACACCATCGCTTGTTGTGGTCCAGAGGATCCACTACCGCTGCCCGTGACACATAGTTAGAGATGTTAATTAAGGAAACGTTATACTGGATGAAATCATATTAAATGCTTTCAACATCATGGGTGCAATTTGGTCCCGAGGAAGATTTATGATAACAGAGACAAGTTCTTCGAGAGAAAAAGGTTTCTCTATTTTTGCAGAGGATTCTCTGAAAGCTTGGGGAGAAGAAAGGGATACGGACAAGATATCTCAGATTTGGGTCTAGAATGAGGAGGAAGGGAGATTATATAGTTTGGAATAGAAAGAATGGAATGTTTGAGGAATATCTTAGGTGCGTTGTACTGTAGTTTCCTCTCCAGCTTTAATACATGGAATATACATGTCAGTAAATCTACTATATATACAGCTGTGTACAGCATGCACCCACTCTTATTGTCATGTTCCTAAAACTTACTATGACATGTTTGCAATAGTCGAACCCATGAGGTTTAAAATCTAAACAGGCATTTTGTAGATCGGAGAATGGGAGTCTAGAGTGTGTGCTTTTGGGCCAGTTCAAGAGAGGATACTTTTTGGTTTAAGTCTGCAACGCAATGAGGGTCAAGTAAAAGGGATTAATGTAATTTTCAGTTCCACACCCTTTTAGTAAGGAAGACAGATAAAGAAAACGCTAAACTGGTGTGTGTTTTGACCATATAATGTCGCCAATAGATGAGAAAGTTAACCAAGTGCTGCAGTAAAATCTAATCCAGACGACTGAATGGATCATGCAGGGTAGAAAAGAAGCTACAGTGGGTAGGGAAAGTATTCAGACCCCTTAAAATTTTTCACTCTTTGTTTCATTGCAGCCATTTGGTAAGACCACAAAAGTTCATTTTTTGGCTCATTAATGTACACCCTGCACCCCATCTTGAAAGAAAAAAAAACAGAAATGTAGATATTTTTGAAAATTTATTAAACAAGAAAAACTGAACTATCACATGGTCATAAGTTTTCAGACCATTTGCTGTGACACTCATATTTAACTCACATGCTGTCCAGTTCCTTCTGATCCTTCTTGAGATGGTTCTACTGCTTCACTGGAGTTCAGCTGTGTTTAATTAAACTGAGTGGACTTTATTAGGAAAGGCACACACCTATCAGCTCACAGTGCATGTCAGAGCACATGAGAATTACAGATGGGCGAATTTCTCAAAAATGTAAATCGCCGAGTTCTCAGAATTTTCCGTCAAAAATGTTTTCGACCCGGATTTTCTTTGCGGTGAATCGCGTTTAAAAACAGCTATTTCATGGCTGCACAGAGCCTGTAGGGTGCTGGAGAACATTGTGCCTTACTCAAATATGCATAGGGAGCGTGGTGTGGTCTTCATACAATGCTGTGTTTTAGTATGACATGCACATGACCGCCGCCCTTAGAATCACTTCCTTTTTCAATTCCCTGGGCACTTACGGGGGCAAAACTGACCAAATAACTGAAGTGGAAATGCAGCTGACAAGGTAACGGCAGCGCCAGCTTGAAAGAACCGAGCTGAGGGCCAAGATACTACAATAGAGTCAAAGAACACAATAGTAGGTTCCTGGAGCCAGCACAGGTCGCAGCACAGTAAGGGGACGTCACAGCAGGGGTCACCCCGCGAGGCCACATATTCCATTGTCATCTAGCAGCCGTGTGTAGACCACCAAGCCAACGCTTCTCGAATGGTTGACTAGGCCATCCACTTTCTCGCAGATGACATATGACAGCCCCAGCCAAGAGTCAGTGGGTTTTTCAGACACAACCCTTAGTTGGCATGGCCCGGGAGCAGGTGAGGGGCCCTCACCTGTCCTCAACCCACCTCCGTCCCTTTTGCTTCCCACACCTACTATATGTTGTGGCCTCTGCGCCACTATACAGTGAGGACCAACTATTTGAGGACAGTGGGCAGCAAAGAGGTGGAGAAGACATCTGCTGCTTCTTGCAGAAGCGGGTAAGTAGTGATGAAGAGAGTGGCATAGGGGGTTATGTTGCGAGCGGTCAGGCTTTGTAAAGTGACACCGTTGAGGAGGACGACGGTGACAGGCAAACACTAATCGATGTAGCCGATCGCACATGGGAGCCGGGTGAAGCAAGCGAGGCTGGGACAAGGTATTCTGGTGCCCTAGTTAAACAAGGCTTAAAGTGCCTCCCAAATGGAAAATTCAGCCCACTCCATGCCTCCTTGTGCCCCCTTTTCTGCCTGGAATGAAGTGTCGCCCTAGGCAGTCACCTAACTCCGACTACCCATTGTCCCGGCCCTGGAAGCAAGGGCTTCATCATTTTCATTGGGAGAAGAGAGCGGCAGCTTGCGTGTCAGGCAGTGGCACAGCCCGCAAGTCAGTAGTGTGGCCAGGAGTCAGCAGGGTGGCAGCAGTGCGAGGTTGGGAGGCAAACAGCCACGATTTAGACCACCGACTTTGCAGGTTCCAGAAAGTAGCGGCACAGGGCTCACAGGGGCAGTGGTAGTAACAGTCAGTCAGTGCAGAGCATTGGTGGTAAAATCACCTACTCGGTGGTGTGGCAGTTATTTCACAAGACACCAGAGGAGGGTAACATGGGTATATGTAGAATCTGTGGGCAGAAAGTAAAGCGTGACCAGGGACCTAATGTTGGCACCACAGCCCTGCATCAACATCATGCAGTGTCACCATACAGTGACCTGGGAGAAACGTGTCTCAGGTGTGGTTGGTCCATCCTGTCGCAACAGCAGCAGCACCCAGTGGCTCGCCTCCCATATCAGGCAGTCAAAGCTTCACCACCTCTGCCGAAGACAACTGCCTGTCTTTTACATCATCTACCAAGAGACAGCAGTATGCATCTAGCCATCCCTAAGTTCAGAAGCTGACCGTGCTTCTGTCCAAGTTGGTGGTACTCCCTTTTCAAGTGGTGGACTCTGCACCCTTCAGAGAACTGGCCAGGAAACTTTGAATGCACTTTTGCCATTCCTACACCGCCAAGCACACCCTCCTTGAGCTAAACAGAACAGAAACTATAGACAGAGAAAAACAGAAATTGATGAACAGGGAGAAATTGATGAACAGGGAGAAATATATGAACAGGGAATAATTGAAGAACAGGGGAAATTGATGAATAGGGAGAAATTGATGTACAAGGGGAAACTGATGAACAGAGAAAGGGCATTAACAATTTTTTGATGATCCAAGTAGACAGGAGTACTCCCCTGTGTAATTTTGATGTCAGCCAGTGGCAGCTCATGCATGACACCTGCCGTTTGCTCAGGTCCTTTGAGGAGGACACATTATTTGTCAGTCGCCAGGACTACGGGATGAATAACGTCTTTTCACTGCTTCATGTCCTGCAACAGATGCTGCAAAATCTGTCTGGTCAGGGGACTGGAGACATGAGTCCAGTGGGGGCTGAACTAGGGGAGAAGGAGGAGAAAGACACAGGAGCACAAGCAGTGTCTGGCGAAATTTGTGTTTTTTTTAATTCAGGTGACAGAAGAGGAGCAGGAGCAGCAGTAGGATTAGGAAGACGAGGCAGATGACCCAGACACACCGTGGCAGTATACAGTGGAGATGGAGGAAAGGGGAGCCCCCTCAAGTCACTTTTGCAATGGCACACTGCATGCTGATTTCCCTGCAGTGACAGCTGAATTGTCACCTTCGGCAGGGATGATTTTGGGCTTTCCCCCTTCTTGGCCCCCTCGTTACCGTCCCAAATGGGGGCATTTTTTCACCTGCCGAGATGGAGGACAAACTCAAGTACCCCTGCCGAGAGGGCGGACAAATTAGAGTCCTCCTATGTAGTGTTGAGCATTCGTTGGCTTCGACAGGCGGATGTCATAGTCGGCCACCATCGATAAGGTTTTTCGAAGGAGCAGTGTTTTAGAGCGAGGACCTTTAAAGTCTGGGGAGAGCAAAAACACCTTCATTCTTCACCCAAACAGGGCGGAGAAGGGGAATTAACATCCACAACATAAAAATTGGATACCTGCAACATCTTAGGCAAAACATTTAGGCTATAAAACCCAGAAAAAAAGCCCAACACCATTTCACTACCCCGTTTGTACCACAGCTGACCCAAAACCTGCATCACCCAAAAATTAAAAAAGGCCAGAAGGCAGTATTTTTTGAACCATCTTTTTACTTAATTGGACATTAAATCCCTCCCCGGGAAAACCCCCGCATGACCCTAAAAACCTGCTGCCCCACAGATTAAAAGTACCGGAAGAAAGTAGATTTGAACCCCTTTTTATTTGAAATGGACTTTGGGATAAACTGTCCTGGACCCAAGTATGACCATTAACCCTGTCTGACCCCCAGTTTAAAAAGTGGGGAAAAGGGGAGCTTTAAACCCCACCATTTTATTTGAACGGGACTTTGAAAAACCCTGCCTGGACCGCAGCATGACCCTTAAACCTGTGACCCACAGATTAAAAGTGCCGGGAAAAGGAGTTTTCAAACCACCTTTTTAGTTGAACTGAACATTGACTATACTGCCCGGCCACACATGACCCGGGGCCCGGAGTTACAGGGGGTGGGGTGAGAGCCAGGTGGCGTCCGTCATCTTTAACACGCAGGGTTAAAATGCCCTGATGATGCAGAAACGAAACGTCGTGCTGAGCGAGTGCGGAAGCGGAAGTGTGAGAACTCCACCCTTCCCTCAGAAACCAAACAAGACCTGGGTACCTTCCCCCCTCCGTTTGATTGCGGAAAATTGAGCTTCACTTGGAATACTGGGGGTTTTAACGCTCCTGTTCCATCCAAGTGCCCTTTTCTTGGGCTTTCTTTTCTCGAAATTTCTCTGTACTTTTTTCTCTGTCCGTCCCCCAACTCCATGTCCTCTGAATAACCTACATTTTTTCAATTTTTCCTGACCCCCCTTGTACAATCAGAGGAATTTTTTTTTCCCACTATTTTGTACATGCAAGTTTTTTAGATTTAATTCTAGAAAACATTTTTTAAAAAATGGATGGAATCCCACCATGTCTTTGTTTCTCTTTTTTTTAATTGTATTAAATGGGTTGTCTCAAACAGGGATTGATAGCTATTTTAAAGATCTTGCAAAAACAAGTCATTTTGCAATAGTGTCCATTAACATGTCCTACCAAATTTTTTTTTTCCTTTTCACAGCACCATCACCCTTGACCCACTCTTGAAAATTTGGGGAAGAACAAATGTCTGTTAGAAACAACATTTTTTTAAAAATAGGATGTATATAGCGCATTTCAAAGCAAAATCCCCCCAAAAATTCAAACTGCCCTTTAAACCACTTTGGACAATTGTGAAGAACAAATTCTTTTTGAAACAACATTTTTTTTTATAAAGGCCTGTAGTATAGCTGCATTTCAAAGCAAAATGCCCCCAAAAATTCAAAGCATGACCCCTGAGCATTTTGGAAAATTGTAAAAGTACAAATGTCTGTTAGAAAAAAACATTTTTTTATAATAGGACCTGTAGTATAGCTGATTTCAAAGAAAATCCCCCCAAAAATTCAAACCCTGACCCTTGAGCCCTTTGGACAATTGTGAAGAACAAATGTCTGTTAGAAACAACTTTTTTTAAAATAGGACCTGTAGTATTGCTGCTTTTTCAAACAGATCCCCCAAAAAAATTTTAAAAAAATGACTTCTAAAGCCACTTTAAAAAAATTGTGAGGGAGAAAATGCCATTTAGAAGCCATTTTTCTTTTCCAAAAGGGCCATGAAAAAAAGCTGATCTCAAGCTAATGCCCCCAAAAAATTAAAAATATACTTCTCACCCACATTAAAAATTGTGGGGGAGAAATGCACTTAAAAGCCACATTTCTGTTCCAAAGGAAAAAATTTAAAACGTTCTCACAGCAACATGCCCTCAAAACCATTGACAATGCGAAAACTTCTTAAATAAAGTGAGTAAAGGAATACGGTTTTCATGAAATTTTGCTGTCTTTACAGTCTCCTCCAGCAAAACCAGCAAAATAAACTTTTGGGGAAAAGAGAATAAAAATTCAGTAAGAAATGATCATTTTAAAAAACTTTTTTTAAAAGGCCCTTTCTGTTTGAAGAGGAAGTGAAGTAGACCGGCAACAAATCGGTGACCTCGGTAATTGGGGCCCCAACATCATCAGAGACCATGCCTGTTCTCTGTGAAAGTCAAACGATCCACATTATCGGGGAAAGCCGGAGCTTTGTCTTAATGATCTCCAGCTGTGCTAAAGGTCCCGTCAATATAAAAGGGGGCTGGGAACAACACCTCTATGGGTAGGGCCCCACCCGGGGCCCATTCGTCCTTTTTTAAAACCCAAAACTATTGGGTCCGGCCATAAAAAAACATCGTGTGAGACGCAGATAGTTGTGCACCAGACTTAAAGTGATCTCTGTGTGTTGGATTTTGTGCCCTGCTTGCGCGTTTGGGTGGTAAACAAAGATTGCCAGAGGTCACCCCTTGGGCTTCTGCCCCCTTACCTGTGCGCCGCAACGCCTACTTGGCACCACGCGTAAACGTCGCTGATGTTGTTCCCCGGACATTTGGGGAAGTAAAAAGCAGACCAACAGATGTCACCAGTTGACAATTACAAATCTCCTTTCCTGCTTTTACTCTTTTTGGGGTGGGTTTGAAGGAAATTTCTGCGTTTTGTTTTGTACCGGGGATCCAGGGGGGTGGCCCCCCAGTAACTGTTTTTCTTTTTGTGCCTTAATACGAGGATCATTGGAGGAAAGGGGAAATCCAAGCCTAGGGAAAGATTGACCCTTGATTTCCCAACCCTCTTGGGTCGAGGGGCACTAGCAAAGATCTTCCTCATTTCCCCCTCTGCCTCAAATTAACCCCCAAACCTCTTTCCAAAGCAGGGACTCGGTAACGTCGGTGTTAGGAAACCCCTCCTCCTCCTCCCCTCCCCACTGCCTCCTGCACGCTTCAAACACCCCGATTGCCTGAATGATGCACCCTGAGACTTATGGCCCCTTTCACTAGCTCGGGCCCCCGAACCACTGCCTAATGAAGCCCGATGAATTGTGAAACTGTCGGGCCTTGGGGATTTGCCCGGAGAGAAAAAGGGTCCGTTCCGCACTTTCCGTCTCCCCCCCCGCTGGCGAGACCTGATTTTCAGAGTGTCCAGATCTTCCAGAAAAAGTCACCACAATGCCATGCTGACAAGGGATTGTCCGCACTGACCATTTTGGTGGCTTCTTCAAACTGGGAAGGAGGGCAGAGGCCTTACCGCCCCCTTCGGGGGCTCAACCCCCCGAGGTCCGCACCGCTGCTTGTCAGGCCCTGTGTCACTTTGTAGCGTAATGGCTTGCGCTGCGCCCCAATCGCGGGGCTGTGGAGGGGGGATTCCACGTGTTGCCCCCGTCAACAATGAGGGTTTACGGGGAGGCCGAGCGACGCTGCAACGTAGCCCGGGGGAACGAACGGGGTGCGAAAGGCGGAAATCGAACTTAGACTTCGAGCCTTCCCGCCAGTCCAGACCCGGGGAGCTCTTTAGGAAAATTTCTGGGCGACAAGGGTTCATGACATGTGCCAGGGAAGGGATGTGCTCCACCCACCGATCTTAAGGGCGCCACAATTTTGCCGTTATCGCACCCCCCCCTTGCCGGCACAAGGTCTTGGCACCCAGCCAGCGCTTGGGCTCGTTGCGGAGGCCGTCCACAGCCTTGACCTGTGTGTGGACGGGCTCCAAGACAATTAATTTCAAAACGGGCCCGGGTTTTTTTGGGCACGTGTGCCACCAGAGGCCTTGGGGGAAAGAAAACCGCACCATCCCTGCAGTTTTTAAGAGCGTCGCCGAGCCTGAGAGCCCCCGTCACCACCAGAGACACCACCCCGCTCACCCCGTGACTGTCACAGAGATATAGCGGCCTTTGGCCGGCTTTCTAGTCCATGTGTCGTTGGTCGATGGACTTTTCCGGCCACAGATCAACAACGCGCTTGAAATTTTAGATACACGTGGCTGGCCGGGCAGGGACGGCTTTTTTTTTTGGCAAAGAAAAGCCGCCGGGAAACTGGTATTGGGGGGAGCAAGGGCAGACTGGGGAACCATCGTGTCCACCAGATGGAAAGGCAACATTTCCAAGGCCCAAAAGCCGGCAAAGCCGACATTCAGGGTTTTGGCTTTGGGATGGTTTTGGGGTTAAAGTGTTTTCTTCTGCTCCCCAAACCTGGAAGACAGAAGACGCTGCTAACGGCCGCGTACGGCGTGCAGGTCGTAAAATGGCGGAAGGGAGAAGGGGGAGGATGGGGGCTCTGGTGGGCTGGGGTATTGGGCTGGGGGAGGCTAAGCGGAGGCTGATCCCCGA
The DNA here is from genome assembly GCA_025379985.1 of Phyllomedusa bahiana. Taxonomy (NCBI): domain Eukaryota; kingdom Metazoa; phylum Chordata; class Amphibia; order Anura; family Hylidae; genus Phyllomedusa; species Phyllomedusa bahiana. Next base: position 3,421 of record JAODAL010046477.1, on the reverse strand, counting down.
TCATGACTTAGAGCAGGGGCAGCTGAGGAACGCTTGGGGGGGGCAGAGGAGGGGGGAGACGAGAGGGTGTGACAGTGGTTGGGGGCCGGCATCGTCTGGCCTTTTTTTGGCCCAAATTTGCCTCCATTTCAACTATGCATTTGCTGCTGGTAGACCAAGTTGGTGGGGTTACCCCCCTAATTTTGCCCTACTTAGCGGTTTTCGGCAAAGGGGGCATTGACACGTGGGTGAATCAGAGCTTGGGCAAAGAAGGCCCCGGGTTGAAGGGCCTGGACCTTTTTTTACGGCGAAAGCGAGGAGCGGGGTTTGCGATGACCGGGCTGGCGGAATCATATCAGCGGACTTCGCGACCGCCCTCTCCTTTTTGAGGCGGAACCCGTACGACACTCCCCCTCGTCTTCCTCCTCGTCCATGATGAAGCGCTCGCAAGAAATTCTCGAAAAGACCACGTTTGGGTCCGCAATGTCGTCATCATCATCTCAACACATGACTTCCCTCGTCCTGACATTTTGCATCCCGGGGTGCGGGCTACAAGCAAGGGGGACTGCAAGGGGTTTTCCCACCCCCCGGGTTTTTCCGATTACCGGGGTTTCCTTTTCCTCCCTGATGGCATCATAACTGGGCGTCAGAGCAGAGAAAATATCCTCTTTGGCCTCTGATCTTTTAACATGCCTTTGCCCCAACCGCTTTTTTTATCAAAGAGGTCTTCAAAAAAAGGATTATCCACAGTGGTGGGTACACGATTGACATTTGGGCTGCTTCTTGGGCAAGCTGGGGATGCTGTGCGACTTTGTGGCCCCGGACGGAAACGGGGGGGTAGACTGCTGGATGCAGGTTTTTTAACCATGAAGGACAATTTGGGGACGCTGTTCGTTTCTGAGATTCACTGGGGGCCCGACCCCGCGATGACAGGCCTGCGGTCCGCAATGGATCCGTGGCAGCGGTTGTCGCCAGCCCTGGAAGGAGCACCTTCTTCACCCTACCTCCATGTCCTACCCCCCCCCTTTTCCGCTTTCCACCTGAAAATTTTGTCCAGTTCAAAATAACAAATTTTAGAATTTGGAATATTTTTTGGAAAGGGCCCCTTATTAAAAGACGGCAAATCACAGCTTTCTTCAAATCCCTCAAATCAAAACAAAATTGCTGATTCAAATATAACTGCAAAATAGATCACAAGTCAACAAAGCTGGCCTGCGCCAGGTGAAAAAAAAAATGTATCTGAAAATGTATTGGAAAATAAAAGGGTTTTTTTTGGCACCTTCAAATTTACCCCGTGGTAACTACACAATTTCTGGATTCAAAATTTTAAATGCAAGGGGCCTTTAACAAACTGGACTAACAAAAGTGAAAAAAACACGTATCTTTAAAGTATTGGTAATAAAAGGTTTTTTTGGCACCTTCAATTTACCCGTGGGAACTACACAATTTCTGGATTTAAAATTTTAATTTCAAGGTGGCCATCAACAAATCTGGACTGGGAAAGTGCAAAAACACGTATCTGTAATGTATTCGGATAATAAAAGGGAAATTTTTTTGGCACCTATCAAATTTACCTGTTTTGACTAAAAAATTTCATTTTTCACATTTAAGTCAAGGGCCCCAAGAACAAAGCTGTAGTGCCCAAAGTCAAAAAAAACGATCGTAATTTAAAACGGGGTAATAAAAGGTATTTTTTTCACCATCAATTTCCCCGTTAATTACCAATTGCGGATTTAAATTTAATAAAAGGTGGGCCCATCAACAAACTGGACTGGGGGAAAAAATGTAAAAAAAAGTTTTGTAAAGGGGATTCGGATAAAAAAAAGGTATTTTTTGGCACCTTTCAATTCACCCTTTGGGGACTAAAAAATTGCAGTATTCACATTTAATTTCAAGGTGCCCCAATGAACAAAGCTGTAGGCACCAAAGTAAAAAAAAAACGATCTGTAAAGTATTTGGATAATAAAAGGTATTTTTGGGGCACTTATTAATTCACCTGTGGTAACTACACAATTGCTGGATTCAAATTTAACTGCAAGGGGCTCTATCAACAAATCTGGACTGGGCAAAAGTGCAAAAAACACGTATCTGTAATGTATCCGGATAATAAAAGGTTTTTTTTTGGCACCTACAATTCACCTGTGGTGACTAAAAAATGCAGTATTCCATTTAAGTGCAAGGTGCCTCAATGAACAAAGCTGTAGTGCACCAAAAGTCAAAAAAACGTATATGTAATGTATTCGGATAATAAAAGGTATTTTTTGGCACCTATCAATTCACATCTGGTAACTGCACAATTGCTGGATTCAAATTTAACTGCAAGGTGGCTCTATCAACAAATCTGGACTGGGCAAAAGTGCAAAAAACACATACTGTATCTGTAATGTATTCGGTAGACAGCTACTGAATAATCTATAATTAGGATGTATAATACACCTCTAATATACAAATCAACATCAGTAGCTGTCTACATGTTGTTGTATGAACGAACCCTTTGATACTAAATCGATAACATTGTAAGATACGTACGGTCATTTATTAGTATGTAGCGTATTGAACGGCTTAATATGGGCATCGAGCATGCGCGATTGAGCGCTGAAGCCGTTTCCGGTATAGTATGGGCACGAGTCTGCGCAATAGCGCAATGAGTGTAATTTGATGTTCCTGTCATGCGCATGAGGATTGGAAGCGCCGAGGATGTATACATGGTGATCCCACCATCTGGTATTTTTCCATAGGAATCCTTTATTGGTGTTATTTTATGCCTATTTAAATTTAAGATCACTATTGGTGGATTTGAGAACTGCACTTATGGTATTGATTTGTGATCGAACATTTAGTGGTGTTTTGGTTTATGACACATTTGTATGTACCACCCTTGTATATATATATGCTGATGTATTTGACACTTTATTTGAGCTTGACAAAGACTCGCTTGTGAGTCAAACGTTGCTGCTATTTTTGTACTCTGGGATCTTGCAATAAAGAACACTGATGCTGACGCCATTCTGTATGTTGTTTACCTCAACACTCATGCTGCTGTCATCTCCAGGCTATGTCATCATGTCACTCTCTGGCTTGATGTTGCTGTTACTGCCACTTCCTCATTATGTCACCTAGCTGCCGCCACCTCAAATTATGACATTGTGCAACTCTCCGGCCTGATGCTGCTGCTGTTGCTGCCGCCATTTCCCACTTGTGTACTTGTGCACGGTCTGGGGCCTAATCATGTTTCTGCCACCTCCAACAATCTGTCAGTTGCCACTCTGTGGCCTACTCATGCTGCTTCCAACTGACCACTCTCTCAGTTGACCACTCTTGGTTTTCTAATGCTGTTTCCACCCTCTACCACTCTATGACGTTGCCACTTTTTTGGTTTTTCCCCCCTTCTTTTTATCTGTTCAAAGGGAATGAAAAGGAAAAACCCAAAACCGATTTTTTG
>JAODAL010046476.1:0-30881 GCA_025379985.1 Phyllomedusa bahiana | reverse complement strand
CCCAATGGGGGGGGGGGGGGGGGGCAGGGGGCAACGGTTCGTGGTAGGTACAGGGGCGAAGGGGTACGGTACCGAAGTAGACAACGAGGCACTAAAGCTTTCTTGAAGGCATAACGCACTAAAAGATCCGGAAAAGGGTGCCCCGGAAGGGAAAAGGGGTTAAATGGGGCACCTGCCACCCTTTAAAAAATAATGGGCGTACGGGCCCCTTTTAAAATCCCGAGAGCCGGCCCCGGCGCGCCTAGGGCGGGCACCGCACCCCGGCCGGGTCAGGGAGGGAAAGGACTCAGGACCCGGGGGACAGGTAAGGAAACCCGGGGACCCAAACCCCCGGGGGGAACGGCAGGCCCCAACGGGAGCCGACGGGTGACAGCAGGGTTGCCCCAGCCACGGGGGGCTGCGGGACCCCCCGGAACCCTGGGGACTTCGATGCCGGGAGCCAGGTTGAGAACTGGGGAAAACCCCGCTGTGCCCTACACAATGGTTGATGGAGCAGTACTTTTGGAGGCGGGAGATGGTGGTGGTGGTGGGGGGGGGGAGAGGAGGCGGACTTTGGCGCGGAGCAGCAGTTTGAAAAAGGGAGGGGAAAGCGGCTTTCCCTTCCAAGTGGTGTGCCTGGGCCCGGGAAGCACTTTCACCCAGGGGGCCGAAAAGGACATGTACTGGCCCTGACCGGTTCCTCCAACGCCGTGCTGCCGGCCCCTTTGGAAAAAACCCCAAAGCCAAGGACTGCCCCCCTTTGTTCTCATATTTATAAGTGTTTGTACTCCCTTTTTGGAAAAGAAATTACGGTTGGAACTCTCCATCCGGCTCAGCAAAGCCATTAGTTTCTGAACGGTGCGATCACCATTTGGAAGGGAGGGCGCAGTACCAACAACTTGGCGAAGCACGGGCAGCTTCTGCACCCTTTGGTGGGGTTTGGCGCATACGTTTGTCTCTTTTCAATGCCCCCTGAACGACTGCTGGCGCCCTGATAGCGAGGGGCAGGAGCAATTTGGGCCGGGAATGAGTCAAACGAAACAGCTCCCTTTTGCAGAGGTGGTGGAGCCTTGTGGCAAAAATGGCATGCGTACCCTGGGCCTGTGCTGCTGCTGTTGTGCGGGGCAGGAGGGCCCCACTCTGAGTACTTTTTTCCCAGGGCCCCCGGGTGGTACGCTGGGGGTTTTTTGACGCAGGGCCTGGTGCCAACTTAGCTCCCGCCCCCCCCTTCATTTTTGCTTACAGATTCTAATATGCCATATTCGGCTCCCCGGTGCTAGCAAAGAAACTGCCACACCCCCGGGTCGATTTTACCGCCCCAAGTCCGCACGGGTGACTACTGCCGCCGCCCTCGCTGAGCCCCTGGCCGTACTTTCTTGGGCCTGCGAAGCGGTTTTTTACCCCGTGGCCACTTGGCTCCCACCCCCACTGCTGCACCCGCTACTCTAGCCCATGACCCCCTTGCTGGCTGCGCTGGCCCGCGCGCAAATGACCCCTCTTCTCCGACGATATGAAGCCCTTGCTCACCCGGCTCCCAAAATGCGGTCGGCTACATCATCATCTATTTGTGTTTCATCGTCACTGTGTCCCATCCCCGGTTTGGGTATGCAGGGTGCCCCTCAAAAACAGGGACCTCCAAATGCCACTTTCAAATCTATATTTTTGCCGCCTACTGCAAGAACGGGGGATATTGGCCCCCTTTTTCTTCGCTGCCAAGTAGCTGCTGCTGCCCCCTCAAAAGTTAAATCCTCGCTAAAAAGTGGCGTTTGAGCCCGGCCCACATATTTGATCTTGGGGGGGGGAACCCGGGGATGGGAAGAGGGGGGGTTGGGGGGCGGGTTTGAGGGCCCCCTGACCAGTTTTCCCGGGCCATGAAAACTAAGGGTTGTTCTGACGTTCCCACCGACTCTTGGCTGGGGTTTGGCCAATGTCATCGGGGAGGAAGTGGATGACCTAGTAAAACCAATCAAGAACCATGGGGTTCTGAAAAACACACGGCCGCTAGATGACACGCAGTTGTGGCCTCACCGAGTGTTTCCCTCCCGGGCGACTTTGGGCCTGGAATTTTTGTGCCTCTGCCCCCTTGCAGTAAAGACCCTGCCCCCTCTCTGTCTGACATACTGTTTGTTCTATAATGTAAAAAACACGGGTTTGATGAAATATCTTTTATATGATAAATAACCCCTGTTTTTAAAGCCCAAAATAACCCACAAAAGAATTTTTTAAAAAACCCCCCATAAAAAAAAAATTTAAATTTTTTCCCTTTTTTTTTCCCTTTTTTTTGGGCGGGAAAAATTTACTTGTATGTGCTTTTTAAAAAACATGGGGATTTTTACTAATATAAAACCCACAAACATGCTTAAATTAAAACCCTTTGGTTAAAAATTTTACAGGGAATTTTTTTTTGTGGCAGTGAAAAAAAAAAAGTTTTTTTTACTGAGTCAACTGGAAAAACCTTAAAAAAACCCCTGGATGTAAAAAGCGCAAAAGAATTGGGCAGCCAGAAACTTTCTAGTTTTTAGCGTGTTACAATTGCGTGTTTTTTCTACCTACACAAAAGAGAAAAAATTTTTAATAAAACCCTTGCTTGTGAAAAATTTTACGGAAAATTGTATTTTTTGGGGGGTGAAAAAAACGGGCCCTTTTTGGGCACCCAAAAGCACAAAAACAACGCTTAATTTTTAAACCCCGGATGTAAATTGCGCAAAAAATTGGGGGCAGCCCGGGGGAAAATTCTAGCTTTTCGCGTGTTTCAATTTCGTTTTTCATGCTACACAACAAGAGAAAAAATTGTAAATTTTAAACCTTTTGCTTTTGAATTTTGCTAAAAGGAAAATTTTACTTTTTTGGGGGTGAAAAAAAACGGTCTATTTTTGTCAAACCAACAGCACAAAAACAAGCTTTAAATTTAAACCCCCTTTAAAGTAAATTGCGCAAAAGAATTTAGCAGCCGGGGGAAAAACTACTTTTTTTGCTTTTTACAATTTCGTATTTTTCTATCTAAAACAACAAGGGGAAAAATTTTTAATTAACCTTCGCTTGTGAATTATGGGTACAGGGAAAAATTTTAAATTTTTTTGGGGGTGAAAAAAGGAAAGGTTTCTTGGAGTCACAAACCAAACGAAAAAACAACGCTTAATTAACCCCTGGTGTAAATTTTCGCAAAAGAAAATTGGGGGCATCCGGAAAATAAATACTTTTAGGGGTTACAAAATTTCGTGTTTTTTACGCTTTCAAACAAGAAAAAAATTGTAAATTAAAACCCTTCCCCCTTGTGGAAATTTTGCTACAGGAAAAATGTATTTTTTGGCCCGGGGAAAAAAAAACGGTTTTATGGGGTCACAACACACAGAACAACGCTTTTAAATTAAAACCCCGGGGGTAAAATGCGCAAAAGAAATTTACACCGGAAAAATACTAGCTTTTTAGCGTTTTTACAATTTTGTGTTTTTTAAACCCCAACCAAAAAAAGAAAAAATTGAATTTAAACCTTTGCTTGGGGAAATTTAAAAAGCTACGGAAAATTGTATTTTTTTGGGGGTTTAAAAAGGGGGGGTTTCTTGGAGTCACAACGCAGCAAACAACCTTTAAAATTTAAACCCCCATTAAATTACGCAAAAAAATTTAGCACCGGAAAACTACTACTTTTTTAGCGGGGTTACAATTGCTTGTTTTCTACGCCAACAACCCCAAAAGAAAAAATTGTAATTTTAAACCTTTTGCTTTTTGAATTTTTGCTACGGAAAATTTTATTTTTTGGCGGGGAAAAAGGGCGGTCTATTTTTGTCACCACCCGCAAAAAAAACAAGCTTAATTAACCCCCCGGGTGTAAATTGGGGCAAAATTTAAATTTAGCAGCGGGAAACTACTTCTTTGTAGCGTTTTTTAAAATTGGGGGGGGTTTTCTTCAACCACAAACAGAAAAAAAAATTTTTTTTAAAACCCTTTGATTTTGAAAATTTTGCTTCAGGAAAAAAATTTTTTAAATTTTTGGGGGGTGAAAAAAGACGGTTTCTGGAAATCACAAAACCCGCAAACAAAGTTTTTTTTAAACCCCCGGGGGTTTAAAGCGCAAAAGAAATTGGAGCCCGGAAAAATACTAGCTTTGTGGTGTTACAATTGCGTGTTTTTTTTCCCCAAAACCCCAAAAAAGAAAAAATTTTAATTAACCTTCGCTTGTAATTATGCTACAGGGGAAAAAAAAAATTTTTTTTGGCGGTGAAAAAAAGGGCTATTTTTGTCACCCCCAGGGACAAAAACCCAAAGCTTTTAATTTAAACCCCGGGTGTAAATTGCGCGAAAAAAAAATTTTGGCAGCCGGAAACTACAGCCCTTTTTAGCGTGTTTTTCAATTGCGTGTTTCTTACGCTTTCACAACAATTAGAAAAAATTTTTAAATTAACCCTTTGTTGTGAATTATGCTACAGGAAAATTTTTATTTTTTGGGGGGTGAAAAAGGAAAGGTTTTTTTGGGGCACAAAAGCAGAAAAACAACGTTAAAAAACCCCGCATGTAAATTGCCGCAAAAGAATTGAGCAGCCGGGAAAATACTAGCTTTGTAGCGTGTTACAATTGCGTGTTTTCTACGCTAAAAAAACAAGAGAAAAAAATTTTATTAACCTTCGCTTTTGAAATTTTGGGTACAAAGGGAAAATTTTTATTTTTTGGCGGTGAAAAAGGCGGGGCTATTTTTTTTCACCACAGCACAAAAACAAGCTTAATTAACCCCTGGGGGGTAAATTGCGCAAAAGAAATTGGCAGCCCTTTAAACTACTGCTTTGGAGCTTGGGTTTCAAAATTTTTGTTTTTTAAGCTACACAACAAGAAAAAATTTGTAAATTTAACCCTTTGTTTTTGAAATTTTCTTTCAGGAAAATTTTATTTTTTGGCGGGTGAAAAGAAAGGTCTTTTTTTTGCCCAATCACAAAAAAAAACGCTTAATTTAAACCCCCGGATGTTTAAATTTCGCAAAAGAAATTTAGCGGCCCCAAAAAAGAAGTGGTATTTTTGATTTTTAAAAAAAGCGTTTCTTTAAAAAGAATACAAAAAGGAAAATGGCTTAGATGCCCCCTTTGGGTATTTAATGGCTGGGAGCCAAAAGCATTTAAAAAGTTATTTCAACTGCCCGGGGGACGCCCCATGGACTTCAATCCAAAACACCAAAAATCAGAAAAAGGAAAAAATTTAAAAGAAGCAGTTCTGAGACAAGCTGTGACACCCCCCAAAAATTGCTGTAAAAAAAATCAGTTCTTCAGTAACAAATCAGCCGGGGGCAGCACCTTCCCTGATCAGTACAGTGAGAGCGAAATGAGCTCCTGCGTCGCGCCCGGACTTATATGTTTTGGGGGACGTCACAGAATCCTGCCGGTCTCTGATTGGCTTCACCTCGCACATGTCATGTAGGCTATGCCCTTCTTCTTCCCAGAGTCCTTTGCCCCATGTAACGCCAAGTGCCGCAGCCATTTTATCAATAAAAAAGCACACTTCGTTCCCCCGAAGTACCCCAAACTTCGACTTCGTTCAGAACCGAAGTTTTCCTGAAATTCTAAACGAATTCCACTTCGTTAGAATCGATTCGCCCATCTCTAGTGATGATGTATGCTAACCGGTGGTGTGCTGGGATTAGTAGTGTACCAACAGAGAACCATGAAAATGCAGCAACAGTAAAGTATTGGCAGGCTTAAATCAGGACAATAAATTCGGGACATTAAGTTACAGTTTTACATACACAGTAGAAAGTTCTTTTCAGCACAGGAGGATACACTTCTCAATCACATTCTCGCAATTGCCTCTTCAGGAACTGCCTTGCAGCTAAGCAGGGACTGTTTTCTCTCACTCTTTGGTGCTTGTCCAAGTTCAGCAGTAAGCCCTAGGGTCACGCTAACCTAGGAATCAGTTCCTCAGGCCTATCAGCCTTTGTCATGATCCGACATTGTCAGTATGCAATGAACGCTGATCGTCGGTATAATGGAGGATCCTCTGGGCCTCTGCGACCATAGATGGTGTAACTTGCAGAGATAGACGAAGTGCAGGACAGGATAGCAGGTGCTGTACGGACAACAGGACACAGCAGGTGTTGCCATAGGTAGGTTGCGCAGTCCCAGGACAGTAACGAACTTTGTACAGTGGCAGATATACACTCACCGGCCACTTTATTAGGTACACCATGCTAGTAACGGGTTGGACCCCCTTTTGCCTTCAGAACTGCCTCAATTCTTCGTGGCATAGATTCAACGTGTTGCAACGATGCTCAATTGGTACCAAGGGGCCCAAAGAGTGCCAAGAAAATATTCCCCACACCATGACACCACCACCACCAGCCTGAACCGTTGATACAATGCAGGATGGATCCATGCTTTCATGTTGTTGACGCCAAATTCTGACCCTACCATCCGAATGTCGCAGCAGAAATCGAGACTCATCAGACCAGGCAACGTTTTTCCAATCTTCTACTGTCCAATTTCGATGAGCTTGGGCAAATTGGAGCCTCAGTTTCCTGTTCTTAGCTGAAAGGAGTGGCACCCGGTGTGGTTGTTTCTGCTGCTGTAGCCCATCTGCCTCAAAGTTCGCCGTACTGTGCGTTCAGAGATGCTCTTCTGCCTACCTTGGTTGTAACGGGTGGCTATTTGAGTCACTGTTGCCTTTCTATCAGCTCGAACCAGCTGCCCATTCTCCTTTGACCTCTGGCATCAACAAGGCATTTCCGCCACAGGACTGCCGCTCACTGGATGTTTTTTCTTTTTCGGACCATTCTGTAAACCCTAGAGATGGTTGTGCGTGAAAATCCCAGGAGATCAGCAGTTTCTGAAATACTCAGACCAGCCCTTCTGGCACCAACAACCATGCCACGTTCAAAGGCACTCAAATCACCTTTCTTCCCCATACTGATGCTCGGTTTGAACTGCAGGAGATTGTCTTGACCTTGTCTACATGCCTAAATGCACTGAGTTGCCGCCAGGTGATTGGCTGATTAGAACTTAAGTGTTAACGAGCAGTTGGACAGATGTACCTAATAAAGTGGCCGGTGAGTGTACAACAGTAGTAGCAGACTAGTGCAGCGGTAGGTAATCAGTAGATAGCGTACTGGTAACGCACAGGATACAAATAACAGCAGCAATACAGCAGCCAGGGGTCAAACTCTATGATGGACATCAACAAACTGGCGCTGGAAAAAAGGCATTAAGTTCCTTTTATGCAAACAGGGTCACAGGTTTTTTGCCAGGTAATTGGGCACTGTCTCGGACAGTGCCCTAGGGGACGCTCGTGCGCACACAGGAAGCCAAAGAGGATGGGTAAGAGACTGAGCAGAAGCGTGGACTGGTGAGTTACACTGAGCGGAGACAGGAGCCGGGACAGGTAAGTATAGCACTGGGGCATCAGAGAATGCCGCAGCAGCAGTCGGGACACGGCCTTGCCCGCAGCTCTGTATTGGAGCCGCGACATGGACCTCTACAGCCTTTATAATTTCCTTGTTGATGACAGTCTGTTTTGTCTTCTTCAGTCTGTCTCTTTGTCTGTATGTTTTCTAACTTTTTTCTTGGTCTCTTTTTCTCTGGTTCTGAGAGTACTTATATACCGGCCAGGTGTTATTGCCCTATGCCTGCTTCTGCTCTACCATCAGCGGATGAGCAGATGACCCTTTATGCTGGAACTAAGAGATTATCAATTTCTATTCATTAGAAAGATACAATAAAGTAAAAAATATTCATATGTAACTTCAATATAAATATAGACCACTTGTAGAGTAGTAGCACACTCTACAAGATGACAAGTCTTTGGTCTTCTATCGTCTTTACCATAAAAACTGTATTGATATGGAATAGCCTTCATCAGGAGTTGATTACAGCAGTAACTTCTATGACCAGCTCCTCATGCGGCTTTCTGGTAAAGAAGACTTGTAATTAGTTAAAAAAAAAAAATTAGACAATTATTAGGCTCTGTCCACATGACAACACGGATTCTGACTTGAAATTTTTTTCTAAAAACTGAATGAAAACTATTCCCTTTGACCTCAATAGAAAATGTATTCTAGTTCATACAGCCTATATTTTCGGTGGTCGTTTTTCAAAACCGATGCTCAGTAAACATTTGTACTATGTAATTGTAAATTACAATTGTACTATGTAACTATGGCTCCTTTGTCAAGATAGTTTAAGATAGTTTGGCTGTGTAATTGTAAATTACAATTGTACTATGTAACTATGGCTCCTTTGTCAAGATAGTTTAAGATAGTTTGGCTGTGTTCATACTCAAGAGTTACAGTCCAGTTTTCAATGGGTTATTTAAAAAAAAAAAAAAAAAAAAACACAGTAAAAGCCACGTGTAAAAAAATAAATAAATGCTACAAAATCATAATAGTTGAAATTATGTTACTATTTAGATGGATTGTCTAGTTTAAAAAATACCGGCTTAGGATATTGTGAGATAATAACAAAGTCCCTTATCTGTAACTTTAATTAATTAGTCAAAGCAGATATTAATTATAAAGAGGGTCTCTCTTTGGAGGACCCAGCAATGTGGAATGCTTTAGTTCATTTTTATGAAGTAGCTCTAAAAAATCTTCTGAAAATTACAGTTGATCTTGGGCATTTCTATCAAAAATAAATTATTCGAAAAGCAAAATCTCAGATTATCCATACTCTGTAGTCCATGGTCCAGTGCTATTGACCACTATACATGGATGTCTAAAGTTTGCAGTTAACGGCACTATATTATCCATGGCTCCCCTTCACTTTTCTAAAGCACATAAACAATGCAACACAAGCTGCTCAACTTGCAAGAGTATATTGTAGGTTTACAAATCTTACTGTTATTCATGCTTCTTAGCAACAAAGGACAAAGTGTTCCATGAAATTGTGAGTGGTTGTTATCATGACAAGTGATCATAGCTGTAGTAGGAGTAGTAGGTTTGAACAGATGCTCAAATTTAAAAATTTACAATACATTTTGGAGGGAACTCCTTTTGAAGATCTACTATTTCATCATCATGCCATACATTATTGCACGAATCTTCATGTTAACCTACAATTGTTGACATTAACTGTTTTGTTTTCTGTGGTTTAAAAAGAGTAAGGAAGAAGAAACACAGGAGAAAGAAAACTGCATGATCATTGGTGAGATCATTTTCTCAGACTGCATCTGTTTGATTTATTATAAGGCACATGGTAAGCTTTTCTCACAAACTGTAGTATTTTAATTGCAGATTTCTATCTATTGCAGATGATAAAGAATATCATGTAACGAGTCATACAGATCCACTATGTGGGATTCCATGCCCAACCCTGGTTCATAACTCTAAAAATGCTTGGGGCTTTGTGGAATTCCTAATGAGGTAACAAGTTACAGTATGTGTCTGTGTGGGCCCTTTCTATTCTTTGTCTGCATGTGTTCAGTGCATGTACCTTTTAAAACGGGCTCTATAAAGATGTCTGTTTCAGTACATACTTAAAGGCATAGTAAACTTGCTTGTTGCAAAAACACAATGTGGCGCAGGAAGGTCAATGGTAATACTTTATGATTTTCTTAAACATTTCTTTACTAGACCACGGGACAATGCAGTCCTTTACTGACTCCCTAACAGTCAGGTTGTACCTAAAGTGGCTGCTAGTTGTTGTCTGTCTACTGTTAGTCCTTGTGGATGCTACTCCCTATCCTCAACCTGTCCCAATTAGAAGTAGGGGTTTGCACCAGCCAGTTATTACCACATTGTCAATACCTACTACTAAATTGCACGCAATAGTGCAAATGTGAAAGTTGTCATCTCTCAGGCCATCACAAGATCATGCTTTCTTAACTCTTTAAGTACTAGGCCTCAAAAAGGCCTTAATGATCAGCTAAAATTTTTGGGTTTTGCCTCCCTGCATTTTAACAGTCATAACTTTTTTATTTTTTTATGATGCAGTTGAACGAGGTCTTGTTTTATGGGGGAGAAGTTGTATTTTTTGAGGGAGTAGCTTGAGTTTGCATATTAACTACTGTGTAGTTGTTTTAAAAAAATTTTGCTGCGTGAACATAAAAAAAGCATTTTTCTGCATTTTTTAAAAAAATTTTTTAACACCATTTACATTTCACACTACATAACCTGTTAGAGTAATTCTACAGATTATTATGGTCATGTGGATATGTGTAGGTTTTTTGTGTGTAATGTATGCACCATTTTTTTTTATTAAAAAAATTATTTTATTTTATAATTTATTTGATTTATTTTTTTCCACACTTTTTATTTTCTTTACTTTTTTTTTAAATCCTATTAAGGGATAACTATTGTAAATTTTTTTACGCTTAGTAATGTATTAGCATACTCCTAACACAATCTGTGTCAGTATTACAGTGTGACTTGATCGCAGGCATAATATACAGCCCTGGAGCTGCTCTAGATACCCAGAGTTGACTGCATAGATATCTCCTTTGATTATGTCCTGGTCACGGACCATGGGAATCAAAGGGTTAAATGCTGGGGATCTGAGGCTTCCTCCTGTTATTTGCGTTAACAGAGACTGCTCTAGGTTGACTATAGCTCCGTTCCTAGCGCCGTAACTGCGCTAGGAGCCACAAACCCCATCTTTTTGCAGCGACATTTTAAGACCTGCACCACCCACCCTCTAAAGTTAAAGGGGTTGTCTCATTACATTAATTCATCTCACCTCAGTCCTGTTCTCTTGGTTCCACTTTGAATTCAGGGGCATGTTTACTGGCTTCCACTAGCCTGCAGTAAAAGCCAGGTCTGTAGCTAAAGCAACTAGTGCTGGAAGCCTATCAGGAGAGATCAAAAAAGTCTGTAGCTGTAGTGACCCGAGGAGCTGATGCAGCCCATACAAGAGGTGATATCTCAGAATAGGTAGAATACTGCTAATGGACATATATTGCAAAGTGACTTGTTTTTGCAAGATCATTAACATAAAAGCAATCCTTGTAGTGAGATAACCCCTTTAAGGGCTTAACATAGGGCTCCTGACAAGATGTTTGTTCAAGTGTTACTCCGGAACCTGTTACTTTTGCAAGTGATAACCTATTCATTACGGTTATATATGCCGACAACAGATTTTCCAGACTCCCTACATGGTCTACACTCTGCTTTTTGTCACTACAACAATGTTCTACAATGACTTCCCTTTGCCCTTTTTGGATAGCATTGTCCTCCACACTTGAACCTTCATTGTGTTGAGCTTCTCCAAAAAACGCATTAAAGCTGGCACCATCTCCTCCTTGTTGTCACCTAAGGAAATCACCATTCCTGCGGCACTTGACTCTGACAGGGCATGGTGGCTCCATCCCATACCGGAGTCCATTTTCCCACGGTTAGTCCCCGAGGTGTTCAGACAATGAATGGGGCACACAAAAATATACAATATATATTTCCCATTACAATGTGAACACAACATGCACACCACACATACATAGTACATATATGAGATCTCAGCACTACAACATAATCATATTCTTAAGCCTATATCACACACTGCAGTCCCTGCCCTCAGGATGTTGTACTCCTGACACTTTTTTAAAATATATTTTCATTGTTTTTAGCTTTACTCCACTCCGATACCTGTTCGGTGGAGGGCAGTCTAAAGAATAATCTACCATCAGGAAGAAGTGCACCTTTGAAGAACCATTAATGTTATTTTCCTGTTTAGATTATATTTTATATTTAAGTAAATGAGATTATGCTATGTTGACACTTTACCAGATACAATAAAGTTATTCAAAACTGTTTGCATCATTCCTCTATATTTCAAAAATATAGAAATAGACCCATCCCAGCACAAACAATTCAGGAAAGAGTAAGGGTGGTTTCATACTATGCCAATCGCTAGGTTGCAGGTATCCGTCAGGCTACTGTGAAAAGGTATCCCGGTAGATACTGTGATGCAGTCGCTGCTGCACCATAGAGGATAATAGAACAGACATAGCCCTGAGTGGACTACGTTTGCTCTTCTTCCCGCCGGCATACGCATTTCCTGCAGGACTTAATAGTGCAGTAGACCTTGCTACTGAGTCCCGTAAGATAAGGGTATACTTCCAGAAAATAGAGCAAACGTAGCCCACTAAGAGAAACGTCTGTTCTATTATACTCTATGGGCCAACACAGCTGCATAACAATATCCATGGGGTACCTATTTTCACCAACGAATACCTGCAGCGTAGCGATTAACATAGTGCAAACCCACCCTAATCAACACTGTAGGACGCATCCAACAATGATACAACCACCAATTCTGGCTCAGGTAAACCACTTTGAAAGTGGTTTACCTGTTCCAGCGGTAATGCAGCTGGAATTACTGTACTGAAGCTATAAATCTATAGCTTTGTACGACTCTAGTGCGCCACGCTACCCGCACGCCCCCTGAAATCAGGCGCTTTACAAAGTGCCGCGGGTGCTCTGTGATGATATTGGCGTGCGGGAGAATTAAAACTATAGCGAACGGGGCTGCGCTAGATGTTGGTTGAAAAGACGCCAGACTTCTGGCACAGCCCTATTCATACATGTTGCCCCAAATGTCTTTAAATTCAAAATTATTAGAATATACATATACAATTATACAATTAACAAGTCCATCAACACAACAATGTGGTACAGGCCATACAGTTATGATCGTTAACATAATGTGAAAATACCATAAATCAAAAGGTCACAAGAATTACAATGTCAAAATCAACAAAGTGCAAGTGCATTGGAATTCATGGATCATATGTCAACAATGCCAATAATATGTCACTGTACATAGAGGGCAAATGCAAAAAGTTGTGTGTATATTGATGTGCCAGCCGTGGAAGAATACCCATCAAAATACACACAACATTTGTACAGGAGGATAAATAAATCCATAAAGTTCTACATCAGTGTGGTCATACAAAATACCTTATGGTTTTACCACGGAAAAAGTTGCACCTCAACATGCTGTGGCAGAGTGACGTTAGGCAGTTGCATGCTCCTGCCACTAGGTGGCGTACATCAGGTCAACCTCTACAAACTGGTCACTTAGGGCCTGTTCTCGGTGGGGGAAGCCAGTTGTTGTTGGTCAGCAACACTAGGTTGCTGATACCTATACCTAGTACGGCTGATGCCCAGCCATTATGGGCTGACTTTTTCCCGGAACCGCTGCAGTTGGTTGGGTGATTGTCCCCATGTTCCAGGTCCAGGTTTTACCAGGCCTATAAAAAGTCAGTCTCACCAGGTAATCTGGGGGTGTGATTTGCTGCCAGAAACTAGATCTGTTGAAGAGCTGAAGAGGGCTCTTACCCCTAGGCTTGAGAGAAGCAAGAAATAGCCAGTAGGAGATTGGCCAAGGTGTACATTGGTGGGGCTGGACGCCAGAAACAGACCACGGTAAAGAGGAACTCTATGTTTGTAACTAGTGGCCAGACGGCCAAGGGTTTTGCTTGCATTTTGTTTGCATTACAGTTGCACTGACCTGCTGTTATATGCAGGTTGAATAAATCTGGATGAGGCCAGTTTTGAAACTACTGACTGTGTTAGTGTAACGTATTTTCGATGCCAAAACCATTCTACCAAAGGACAGCGATCCTAGAAGTGAGCTAAATGAGCCCCAGGCCGGTCCATAATAGCAGCCGAACAGTGAGTAAACCTCACAATGCGTATTGGCACTCTTTGTCGGGGGATCTGTTATTAGCTGTGTGGCATGAATACTCCTCACTTATAATATTTACACCACTCACAAAAAGGTAGGGATATTTGGCTTTTGGTTGAAATTTCAGGATAAACATAACATTTTTTGAACATTTTTTTTAAATGTACTAAATGTGACCATCTCTTACCTAGAATGCACAGTAGTTTTTGCACAACTTGCCAATCTCTAACAAGAAGCTTAGTGGCAAAAATTCACAACAGGTGTTTGATCCCTAATAAATTTAGAGGACTAACATGAATTGGGATTTAAACAGTCCTCCTCATCATGCTGTTCACATTTTAACATCATGAGATGAAGACAACACCTTACAACTGATCAGCAGTACCTTGTCATTGTGAGGCTTCAAGCAGGATGCTCTCAGAAGGAAGTGACCACTGAGTGTCATCAACAAGTTGCAACAGAGATACAGAGGGACTGAAAGAGTCACAGAAAGAAAATGTCCACTTCATTGTAAACAATGCCATTCGGAACCAGCTGATGAATGCCACGCAACTCCAAGCAGGGAGGTTAGAGGCATTCAAGTGTCATGTCAGATCAACCATAACCATTTACATCAGCATGGAAAAAACGCCCCATGTACTAATTGCAGAGCTTTTCTGGGTCCATTAAAACCTAGCAGCATCTCCAACTACTGAGCACCAGTGGTCATGTAACCAATAGTGCTAATATAAAACTATATAAACAGGCTTTAGTAAAAATAATAGACAGTTATTGCTAATAATAAATGCCAATACAGGCCCAATAATATTATAATAATACCTAGAGAGATATCACTAAAAAATTTTGACTGGCAAAGTTAGTAATATTTATGAGATGGATATTTACAGACTGGGGGTAACATTTCTTGTTGTAGCTCCTTCCTATGCAAGTGCACAATAAATGTCCCTTCTAAAGTCGTGTAATCCCAATGTTTTTTATGGTACAGGAACTTGTAGTTTCACCCAAATCATAATAAGAATGAAGTGTTTTCAGCAACCAATGCTTAGGCCTGAAATAGTATTAACCAGCAAGGCTGAGAACCAATTGAGGAACATGAGTAGAAAAAATTTGTTTGTCAGTGGTTAGGAATAGTGTTGAGCGATTATAAATCGACAAAGTTGAAATCGGCACGGTTTTTAGGTTGATCGGAAATTTCCGATCATGCGATAATTTAGGTGAGAATCTGTGCATAATCTATTACTATCGCGCCATTTTCGCCGCTTCCTGTCATTTTGGCGGCTAGCAAATCAGCTTAGAGCATAGAGCAGGGTGAGCTGGGTGTGCGACGTCATGACTGTGATGTGTATGGTTGTCATTGGCTGGAAAAATCACATGACCTCGTTTTACATAGAACAGCCCTTCCTGTTCTTAGTTAGTTAGGCTGAGACTTTTAAAGAAGCATCTAGCGCTGTACAGCAGCGGGGAGGGGGTGGGGGGGAGGAAGGGGTGAGTTGCAGGCAAACACAGACAGACAGGCAGGCTTTTGAAAGGAGAGTGTATATTGTGCAGCCCAGACTCTGCTTTGAACCTACATTGAAATGACTTTTTTTTACCAGTTTTTGCCCAGCACACCTCGCACCTGAGGTGTTTCATAGGTGCAAAACCCACCTTTTATTATCTGTACACAATTTAATTAGGTTTTTTTAACTTTGGCGCAGGCCATTTTAATTCAAAGACCCACCTTGTTACTTTACATTAGGATTTTCAAGAAATTGTGCCTTTTAAAATGAGGTAAAATTGAATGTTGTATTTCATAGGTGCAAAAACCCACCTTTTATTATCCGTACACAATTTAATTAGTTTTTTTTCACTTTGGCGCAGGCCATTTTTGTTCAAAGACCCATCTTGTACTTATATTAGGATACAGAAAATAGTAATAGTATAGCGAACAGGCCTATGGCCTGTTCTCTGTAACATGATGAGTGAGGCGCCTGCGCCTTTGTCTGGGGCCCGGCGACGCTGAAGGGGGACCCGCGCTGCGTGTCCGGTCACAGCTGCGCTTGATGACATGCACTTACTCCTCCTGCGCGCTGTGACCGGAGAAGCTGAGCCCTCCTCTTTCTCTGCTCAACAGGACAGCTGATTAAATCAATGATGCCCGGCATCGTGGGCAGCACTTCACTGATTCAAGTAGTCCCTGTGTCTGAGGAGGGGGCCCGTGCGGCTCTGTGTCTGAGGAGGGGGCCCGTGCGGCTCTGCACCTGAAGAGGGGGCCCGCGTGGCTCTGTGTCTGAGAAGGGGGCCCACGCGGCTCTGTGTCTCAGGAGGGGGCCTGAGCTCTTTAGATACAGCTGCAGCAGCGTCTGTCACCTCCTTCTAGTTCTCCAGTGTCTCCTGTGATCGGCATCAGCCCCTCCCCTCTCTTTGCCTGTGGGGGGGGGGCTTCAGTGACTCCTGCTGGCAGAGGGAGGAGTGGCCGACCCCGAATCACGAAGACGCTGGAGAACTAGAAGGAGTGACAGGACCGACGCTGCTGCAGCTATAGAAAGAGCGCCGGCCCCTCCTCACACTCGAGTTAATGTGGGGGCCCATTTGAAGCCCCCTCTCCCCAGCGACCCCCCCTGCTCATATCAACTAAGATGCCCTTGGGTATTTCCACTAAAAGTCTCTGATTAACAGATTGGCCTTTCATGAGGAATGATTCACCCCAGTGATCTGATATTGGAAATGGATGAGGCGAGGCTTCCCATCTTCCCCAGTGAGATCCTGAGAAACCATAAGCTTCTTGTCCTTACAAATCACAGCTGGGAGTGCAGGTTGACTGCTGTCTTCTCGCCCACCAGGGATCTTCGTAAGTGGTTGAGGGCAACAGGAGCACCATAGATGCTCGAGAATGAGGTGCCTGCAGCACTGAAGCTGAGGATTGCTTCCCAAAGGTACTGTAAAATATTAGGGTATGTTCACACAGTGTATCTGTACGGCGTACTTCTGGGTGTAATTGCGCTGCAATGCACCTGAGGTACGCAATGAAAATATGGTAAATCATAGCAGCATTGTGTACTATGATTACCTGCCATCTTCCCTGGTGCGTACCATGCGCTGACAGAAAGAAGTAACATGGGGGCCGGCCGGAGTGCTTTAGAAGTTTTTTTCAATTGAGCACCTACTTTTAAATTTAATTTAATGCAGCATTTAGAGATTTACAACAAACAGATAAACAGTATATTTCATCTTGGTGAGAGATTACAAGTTTACAAAAATATCTACAAGAAAAAATAGTGTAGTTCTGCGCATCAATCTTGTACCTAATGCACAGCGTGATGATTCTTTTCTAAAGGGCTGGCACCAAATATTAACTGAAAGTTCCCTAAGACTAATGGAATATCTTGTAGAGTATGAAAAACATACCTCAACAGTATTAGCATTCAGTTAGAAATTGAAATTAATCAGATAAAGACCTCTAGAACTTTTCCTGACTTTGATAATAAGGAAACTTTTCAAATTGAGATAAAGGCGCGTAAACATCACAAATATATAAGAGTGAAACAAGACTTTGATACAGATCAAGTATATGCTAATACAAGCAGAAAGAACACTTTCAACAATAACATCAAAATTCAATGTAAAAACATTTCTGACTCTGAGGTATCTCGAACTGACAAATCATCCAACAATACACATCAGTCTAAGCAAAAACTTAAAATTAAATCTAGACCACATTGGTCTCAAAAAGGGAATCATAATCAACAGACTTCAAGGACTTTGGAACAAACAACACACCAACAATGTATTCCTCCGGTTCATCAAATACAACTTCCACATTAGGAATGCCTTCCTCCTCACAATCTGTTTCACAATTATCCTCTTAAACTACGAAGGTGACAATTTCAGCTCCAATACCCACAGCGAAAAAGACAACAATAAGGGAAGAAAAACAATTACATTGCCCATGATAGACACCAAAAAATCATGAAAAAAAGAAAATAAGGAGTGTATCATAAAACATAACTTTTAATAAATAGATTCTAAAAATATACATTCTCAATGGAATCCGGCTAATAGACACCAACTCTGTACAAGCATGCACAAATCAAAATGCCTCGTAGTGTTAGTAAGAAGGTACGGAATTGGTCAAGAAAAAACCCTATTCGCCCCTTCTTGACCTATAAGGCCCTAAGGCTAGGTTCACACGGCTTAACTGCGGGGCGTAATTTCACCCGCAGATACGCCGTGTGGCCGGGGTGGGGCGGGAGCGGGGGAGTGAGCGGGGGCCCGACACTTCGCCGGCCCATAGACAATCACTGCTAGCGGCGCGTATACGCCGCTAGAAAGTGACATGTCAATTATCTCCCCGCCCGGCGGATTCGCCGAGCAGGGAGAGGAGACATAATCCATAGTTCTGTATGAGAATTGTGGATTACCGGAATGAATGGGCCGTTTTCAGCCCGTAATTTGCGCACTTCGGCGCGTAATTACGGACCGAAATACGGCCCATTTTAAGCCGTGTGAACATGGCCTTAGAGTGAAAAAAGACAGAGTAGCTGCCGCAAAAAGGCTGACCCTGTCAGGACCCTGTCCATATTACACACTTATCCGTACATTATATCCTCAAAAAGTACCAAGAAGTCCTGACGTGACATGTTTCGGTTTGCAGTCCTTCCCTTTTTAGTCCAAGGAGTACAACTCCGGGACAGAGAGCAGTGGGATTACAACAAGTATGGTAAATTCAGAAGCTGACACAGTCATTACAAATGATTATAAAGATATGCAGACTTGTAATCTATCCTCTGTCATCTCTACTTCCCAACAACTAACACTATTACAGAAGAGTTTTTCATTTACACATACTCCTTCCTATAATTCCTTTAACTGTGTCAAGGACATAAAACCTGGCACCGCACAAGTACTATACTAATCTAAATAGGGGTAATGATTATTTGTTCTCTAGAGAAAAGGGCCAATTCAAACTTTACAGGAATTAGCTGTTGAAAGTGAGGAGGACATTGGACAACTACAAGTCCCGTTTTCATCGCTGAAACTGAGGAGCACTTTTTCTTTTTCACAATACACTAATATTGATTTATGTGTGAATCTGGTAAATAAAGGTCTTGCCTCACTGAATGATATTACTATTTAAAAACTAATAATCTATGGGTATCAAATTTTTGTGTCATCAGGAAAATATAATTTGTAAACTGTCTGATAAAGGTGGCAACATTGTCATTTTGAAACAAAACGATTATAAAAGAATGGTTATGGATTTATTAAAAGATACTGAAACACATTAAATTTTCAAAAAGAATCCTACAGATGAATTTTGCGAGAACTGAAAGTCATTTTGGATAGGGCCAAAAGTAGTCAACTGATTTCACTAGAAGAATATAAAACTCTTTATAATCCTATACCAACCATAGCGACATTTTATGCTATTCAAAAAATACACAAAGCTCGTCATCCAGTTCCGGGCAGACCTATGATCTTGAGAAATGATATCTTATCACAAGAGAAACGTTCTTATATCAATGAGATGCATCCCCATCAAAATTGCATCTTTCCTGAAGGATCCCAAAAGGATACAGGATTCAAACTAAGGGCGACATGTATGAACCCCCGGGTCGGGGCGCGCTTTTCGCTAGTTTTCTGGCAAAAATCTGCGCCTGATTTTATGTCGGGGGGGGCGCGCTCATAATCCTATGAAAATCCCCCGCCCCTCGCCAGTGTTTGGCGCAGTGGGGGGGGACTTAGGCGCAGTGCGGCGCTCGCCTGAGATTCGCCGAGGGGGGGTATTTGCGGTCATCCATGGGGGAAAAAGCCCCGCGCCTCGCCTGGTTTAGGGCAGGGGGGGGGACTGGGGCGTAGTGGGCGCTGCGCCGAAGATTCCCCGTCGGAGGTGCACTTGTACATGGGGGGAAAAGTTCCCCCTGGCCTCGCCAGTGTGTGGGGAACAGTGCGGGGACGGGGCGCGTGCGGGACTGCGCCAAAATTTTTTTCGATGCGAGACAGGCTGGAAAAACAGCGAGAAATCATTCCACATGCGGTGCGGGTTGAATCAAAAATCCCCTTTATAAAGGCTTTCAACATTTCAGAAAAAAGAGCTGAAACCTTAAAAATAAAAAATACTAAAAAAAAAATCATTTTCCAAATCCTAATTCAAGTTAGGATATGGGAAAATTAGCGGGAAAATCAGTAATTCAAATTCTAAAAAGCTATTCTCTTGGTCGGCAAAACCGGCCCAATAGTAGGAGCGAAGTGAACATTAAAACCTAGGGAACTATTGACCTTTCAGAATCAAAGGCGGGACGTTAAAAATACAGTAAAAATGCAGAATAGAGCTTTTGGGTTTGAGCTACGGGGGTTTGGCTAGTCCCCCTCAGAAATGTAGCGACAAAGACCATTAAAACCTAGGAGAACTCCATTGTAGTCTATGGAGAATCGGCGCCATGCAATCTCGGCCCCTCCCCCGTGCGGCTGGAGTATGACAAAAAAAAAATCATTTTTTTTAAGTGTAAAACATATCAGTAAAGCGCTGAAACCTTCTTAAACATCATAATAAAATCCCTAACAGTTAAAAAATACAGAAAAAAATGCAGAAAAGAGCTGATTGGCGGCTCGGGGTTTGGGCTACCCGCCAATAAAGCCGAGTTTTTATTCCCCCCCCCCCCCCCCCCCCCCATTGTAGTTTAGGGAAAGGGAGGGCGCACTGAAAATCTCGCCGCTCAGCGCCAGGGGCGGCATAAGTTTTTAATAAAAAAAAAATTTTTTTGATTAGTGTAAAACTTAACATAAAGAGCTAAAACCTTCGTAAAAATAAATCATTTAAAACCCCAAAACAAGCTTTTGTCCCCCGAGTCGGCGTACGGGGGAATTGCAATAGGAGAATCCCCGGGAAAAAACCGTAATTCAAATTGTTTAAGCTTTTTGGATTGGTTGGGCATAAACCACCAATCGAATAGGAGCGACAGTGGCCCCATTATATCTGGGGGGGAAAAATTTCCCCAATAGAATGGGGTGACAAAGACCCATTATAACCTATGGAAAAAATTTACCAATATATTCAAAGGTGGGACAGTTCAAAAAACAAAAAAGGCAGAAAAAAGAGCTGTTGGTCCCCCCTTGGAAAAATGATTGGCAAATTTTTCTCCATGGTTTAAGGGTTCCGTCGCTCCTATTTGATTGGCAATTCTCCTCCAAGGTATAATGGGCCACTGCGCTCTATTTGATTGCCGGTTTTTGCCGCCAATCAGAAGAGCTTAAAACAATTGAATTACGGTATTTTCCCAAAGATTCTCTCTATTGCAAAATTTCCCCATGTACGCCCGGGCGGCGACAAAAGCATTGTTCGGGGGTTTTTTTAATGATTTTTTTACAGAAAGGTTTTTTGCTCTTAGTGTAATGTTTTTTACTTAATCAAAAAAATTTTTTTTTTCATACTCCGCTGCCGGCGTGAGCACCAAAATTGCATGGCGCCGCTCTCCCATAGACTAAATGGGAGAAGTAGCTCGCGCTCTGATTGGCTGGGATGCCCAAACCCCCGCTTAGCTAGCCAATAGTCTTTTCTGTATTTTTTCTGATTTGAACTGTCCCCCTTGGATTTTGATTGGTCAAAACTTTCCCTAGGATATAATGGGTTTTGTCGCTCCTATTTGATTTGGGCAAAAGTTCCCATAAAATTTTAATGGGGCACTGTCGCTCCTATTTTGATTGGGTGTTTTTTGCCGACCAATGAGAAAAGCTTAAAAATTTGAAAATTTCTGTATTTCCCGGCAATTCTCTCTTTTGCAAATTTTCTTTTGTAGGCCGGTCTCGGCACAAACGCGTTGTTTGGGTTTTGTTTTTATTTTTAAAGAAGGGTTTTAGCGCTTTTTCTGATAATGTTTACATTTAAAAAAAATTTTTTTTTTTATTCTCCCATGCCCCACGGCGCTGACCCCGTATAGCATTTTTCGCCCCTCTCTCCATAGACACAATGGGGGGAAGTAGCTCGCGCTTGATTGGGGTGGGATGCCAAGCCCCCGCCGCATTAACCAATCAGCTCTTTTTCTCCTTTTTATGTATTTTGAACTGTCCCCCCTTGGATTTTATTGGGTTCAAAAATTTTCCATAGGGTATAATGGGGTTTTTGTGCTTATTTGATTGCCGAGATAGCCAAGCCCCCCCCCCCACTCAAAACAAACAGCTCTTTTTTTGCATTTTTACCGTATTTTGAACTGTCCCCCGTTTTATTCTGATGGTCAGTCGTTTTCCAAGGTTTTAATGGTTCACTGTCGCTCCTATTCTGATTGGCCGGTTTTTGCCGACCAATGAGAATACTTTCAGAATTTTAATACTGTATTTTACGGCAAAATTTCCCAATATCGATTTCTTGTTTGCGGCGTTTAAATTTTTGGGAAAAGGGTTTTTTTTTTTTTTTCTGTTTATTTTTTCGGTTTTGCTCTTTTTTGAACGTTTGCCACCCTTTTAAAATATTTTTTTCGGATTCTACTCCTGTGCTCGGAGAGGAGCGCCCACATTTTTGTCTCGATCTTCATCGCTTGTTCCGATCCGCTTTACTTCGCCGCCGCCGGAGCTTTAGACCAAAAAAAAAACCAGGGTTTCCTGTCGGAGCTGCCGAGCGCTGCACTGGCCTCGCTTTGCCGACTCGCGACGACATGCCTCGGAGTTTTCAAGCGCGCCGCGTCCCGCCCCAGAACGCCTACACCGCGCCCGCACCGCGCCAATTGCCCGCCCTTCATGCGGGGCGCAGCTGAAAGTGCCGAACGCTGCGCCTAACACTGCATCCCTGCGTCCGACAGGGGGATTCGGGCCGGGAGGCGCAATATACGCCAAAAAACAGGCGTAAAGCCCGTTCATACATGTCGCCCTAAATGAGGTTCACGTCAATCAAAGCTTGAATGTAGAATCATTATATACTAATATCCATCATGATTTAGGTTTGGAAGCAAATAATAATTTTCTGAATGCAAGGGATACTTACTAGAGATGGGCGAATTTCTCAAAAATTCGATTCAGTGACTTTGCCGAATTTTCCGACAAAATTCGTTTTGGTCCGAATTACTTCGGGATGAATCACGTTAAAAAACTGCTTTTTCCAGACGGCACAGAGCCTGCAGGGTGCTGTAGAAAGTTGTGCCATGCTTAAATATGCAGAGGGAGCTTGGTTTGGTCTTCATACAATGTTGTGTTTTAGTATGACACGCACATGACTGCCGCCGCTCTTAGAATCGCTTCACTATAAAATTCCCTGGGCACTTAACCCCTTAACGACCTTGGACGTATGAGTACGTCCCAGGGCCGCTAAGGGGCTTTGCAGGGGGATCGCTCCGCTAATCGCCACTAACACCCGGCAGTAACAGCGCTGGCGGGTGGCTCCGCCCGCTGGCGCTGTTTAACCCATCAGACACCGCGGCACAGATGGCCGCGCCGTCTGAGTGAACACCGATCGGTGCCGCGCACCGATCGTTACGGTCATCAGCTATGACCGTCGATCCGACGACCGGGCATGGTGGTGGAGAGCCTTGTGAAGGCTCCCGTCACTTACCCTGGCCGGTTTGCCCCACGTCCGTCCGCAGACAGGAAGTGGGGAAACCGCCATCATTGTACACCCTAATGCATTGCCTATGCAATGCATTAGGTTATATTAACAATCGCGCCCCCTAGTGGTCAAGCACCATAGGGGGACTAAATGTTACAGTAAAAAAAAAAAAAAAAAAAAAGTTATTAAATTACAAAAAAAAAATTATTAAAAGTTCAAATAACCCCCCTTTACACATTTTACAATTAAAATAATTAAAATAATAAAATAATTACACATATTTGGTATCGCCGTGTCTGAAAAAGTCCGATCTATAAAAAATATAATAATAAATTTATCCCGTACGCTGAACACCGTAGAAGAAAAAAAATTCCAAACGCCAAAATTGCGTTTTTTGGTCATTTTACGTCACTCAAAAAATGGAATAAAAGTGATCAAAAAAGTCGCATGCATTCCAAACTGCTAGTGATAAAAAGTACACTTCAGCCCGCAAAAATTGTCCCCTCACTGACGTCTGTAGGTGTTAGTACAAAAAAGTTATTGGTCGCACAAAATGGCGCCGTGGCGCAAACTTCAAAAATAGAAAATGTTTGGAATTTTTTTTACGGTACCAAAACATAACGGAAACCCTACATGTTTGGTAGAATACAGATAACACATTATATTTACCGAAGATTGAATGTCGTAAAAGCAAAACCCCCGCAAACATGGCGAAAAGAAAAAATTTTTCACAATTTGTCCCACTTGGAATTTTTTTGCCCTTTCCCAGTATATTCTATAGTATAGTGAATAACACCATTAGAAAGTACATCTTGTCCCGCAAGGTGTAGGTGGAAAAATAAAAAAATTATGGCTTTCAGAAGGCGAGGAGGGAAAAACGAATGTGTCACCAAAAAAAAAACGCCTGGT
The DNA here is from genome assembly GCA_025379985.1 of Phyllomedusa bahiana. NCBI lineage: Eukaryota > Metazoa > Chordata > Amphibia > Anura > Hylidae > Phyllomedusa > Phyllomedusa bahiana. The sequence goes on along the minus strand of JAODAL010046476.1, from coordinate 6,893 downwards.
CCTTAAGGGGTTAAGAGGGCAAAACTGACCAAAAACTGAAGCGAGAATGTAGCCTAATAAAGTCATTGCAGCGAAAGCTGGAAAAAAAACAAGCTGAGAGCTCAGGTGGCAACATTAGTGACAGAGTGTGGAGGTGACGGCGGCAGCCACAGCAGCATGAGGTTAGAGAGTGGCACAATGACATTCTGGAGGTGGCAAAAACAGGAGTAGGCCACAGAGTGGCACAATGACACAGTGTGGAGGTCACGGCAGCAGCAGCATAAGGTCAGACAGTGGCACAATGACATTCTGGAGGTGGCAAAAACAGGAGTAGGCCACAGAGTGGCACAATGACACAGTGTGGAGGTCACGGCAGCAGCAGCATAAGGTCAGACAGTGGCACAATGACATTCTGGAGGTGGCAAAAACAGGAGTAGGCCAAAGAGTGGCACAATGACAGAGAGTGGAGGTGACGGCGGCAGGAGCAACAGCATGAGGTCAGAGAGTGGCACAATGACACAGTGTGGAGTTGACCGCAGCAGCAGCAACAACAGCAGCAACAGTATGAGGTCAGAGAGTGTCACAATGACACAGTGTGGATGTCACGGCACCAGCAACAGCAGCAGCAGCATGAGGTCATAGAGTGGCACAATGACAGAGTGTGGAGGTGGGTGGCAATACCAGTCCCTGGTAAAGATGGTTGGTGGCAGATGGAGAAACTGTCAGCAGATGTGTGGCATCAGGCGGGTGGCGGCATCAGAATAGTGGCTGAGGCAGGTAGTTTGAACCCAGACTCATTTCTCACAGTTTGGGTGAGGTGTCATGGCTGATGTAGTCTGACGCCTAAGGCATTGGTGTGTGGAAATCCTGGCCGATCCACGCCTGATTCATCTTGACAAAGGTCAGTCGTTCCACATTTCCCGTGGACAAGCGAGTTCTCCTTGGGCTCCGCCGCACTGAACACCCGCTCTGATGCCACACTACTGGCCGGGCAGCACAGCTTCTCCACTGCAAACTCGGCAAGTTGCGGCCACACATCCAGTTTGGCTGCCCAGTAGTCCAGCGGATCTTCTAACTGGGGTGGCAGAGTGCTGTCCAAGTAGGCCACCACCTGTTGATTCAGGGTCTGCTCCAGGTCCTGCTGCTGCTGCTGCTGGCGACTGCCCTCCTCACTAGGCGGGTGAAGGAAGCTGCTCATCAGTGACTCCAGACTTAGGTTGCTGCTGATGGAGCTGGTACTGCTCCTACCCCCCCCACCTTCCCCCAGCAGCCGCGGCAGTAGTTATGTGAGCGCTGAAGAACCCCCCGTCAGCCTGTCAAGGAGGGACGATGCCGCACATAGGCAGCGGCCAATTGACTATGGAGGATTTCCCTATAGTATTTGAGTTTGTCCCCCCTCTCAATAGCTGGGAAAAAGGCTCCCATGTTGGACCGGTAGCGAGGGTCCAATAGGGTGGAGTGCCAGAAGTCATCCCTCTTCCGGAGGGTGACTATATGGCTGTCACTAGCCAGGCAAATCAGCATGCTGCGGGCCATTTGCACAAGTGACTCCGAGGGGCTCCCAGCCTCCATCTCCACTGTATACTGCCACTGTGCTTGGGGGTCATCTGCCTCGTCTTCCTCATCTCCATCTACCTCCTCCAGCTGCTCCTGCTCCTCCTCTCTTGTCACCTGGGTAGAAAATCCACTCATTTCACCAGACAATGCTTCTCTTCCAATGTCCTCACCTCCTCCTCCCATTTCAGTCCCCACCGACTCATGTGGCCGCGAGATGGTAGTCGCCACGTCTCCAGTCCCCTGCCCAGACACATTTTTCAGCATCTGTTCCAGGACAGGAAGCAGTGGAATGACGTAATATATCCCGTAGTCCTGGCGACTGACATATAACGTCGCCTTGTCGAATGGCCTCAACAAACGGCAGGTGTCACGCATGAGCTGCCACTGGCTGACATCAAAGTTACACAGGGGAGTACTCCTGTCCGCCTGGATCATCAAAAAATCGTTAATGGCCTGTCTCTGTTCATACAGTAGGTCCAACATGTGCAGGCTGGAATTCCAACGGGTGGAAACATCGCATATCAGAGTGTTGGGGGAGGCCGTTCTGCCGCTGCAATTCGAGGAGGGTGTTCCTGGCTTTGTAGGAATGGATGAAGTGCATGCACAGTTTCCTGGCCATTTTCAGAATCTTCTGAAGATCGGTGGAAGACTTCAGGAACCTTTTCACAACCAGATTGAACACATGCGCCATGCAGGGCACATGGACCATCCCTCCTCGGTGCAGTGCGGACACCATGTTACTCCCATTGTCCGTCACCATGGTTCCGATTTGCAGTTGGCGCGGAGAAAGCCACACATCGATTTCTTGCTGCATGACGCGGAGCAGTTCCTCTCCTGCAAGCCAGGTATAGAACTGCGTGACACAGCTGTGCACTACACATGTGGTATGATGGAGCAGTACTTGTGGAGGCTGAGATGATGGTGGTGGTGGAGGAGGAGGCGGCAGACATTGGCGCAGGAGTCGCAATTTGACAATGTGGAGGAGAAAGCGGCGTCTTCTGTCCAAGTTGTTGGTGTGCCTGGGCAGGAAGCATATTCACCCAGTGGGCCGTAAAGGACATGTACTGGCCCTGACCGTAGTTACAGCTCCAGAAGTCCAAGCTGCCGTGCACCTTGAAACAAACCGATAAGCTCAAGGACTGGCCCACCTTCTGTTCTACATATTTATGAAGTGCTGGTACTGCCTTTTTGGAAAATAAATTACCGTTTGGAACTCTCCACCTCGGCTCGGCTCCGCACAAGCCATAAGTTCTCTGAATGGTGCAGAGTCCACCATTTGGAAAGGGAGGGACTGCAGTACCAACAACTTGGACAGGAGCACGGTCAGCTTCTGCACCTTAGGATGGTTGGACGCATACTGTTGTCTCTTTGCAATCGCCTTGCTGAACGACTGCTGGCGCCATGAGTAGCGAGGAGCAGGAGCATCTGGACCGGGAGATGATGGCAAAGAGAAACAGCTCCCTTCTGCAGAGGTGGTGGAGCCTTGACTGGCTGCAATGGCATGCGTGCCACTGGGCACTGCTGCTGCTGTTGCTGCGGCCGCAGGCTCGACCCCCCCATCTGAGCCACGTTTCTCCCAGGCCACCGGAAGGTGACGCTGCATGTGTTGACGCAGGGCCGTGGTGCCAACGTTAGCTCCCTGGCCACACTTCACTTTCTGCCCACAGATTCTACATATACCCATATTCAGCTCCTCCGGTGTCTTAGCAAAGAACTGCTTTTACCGCCAACGCTCCGCACTGAGTGACTACTGCCACCGCTGCCTCGCTGAGCCCCTGTGCCGCTACTTTCATGGACCTGCGAAGCGGGTTTTCTACCCCTTGGCCGCTTGGCTCCCGACCTCACACTGCTGCTCCCCTTCTGACTCACGGCCACACAACTCACTTGCTGGCTGCGCCGCTGCCTGAGGCGCAAGCTGACGCTCTCTTCTCCTGACGATGATGAAGCCCTTGCTTCACCCGGCTCCCAAGTGCGGTCGGTTACATCATCATCGATTTGTGTTTCATCATCACTGCTGTCCTCATCACCAGTCTTGGTATGCAGAGGCTGACCCCTCACAACATGACCTCCCATGGCATTCTCCACATCCATACTTTTCCGCCTACTGCAAGAAGCAGGGGATATTGGCCCCATTTCTTCGCTGCCAAGTAGCTGCTGACTGCCCTCCTCAAATTGTTCATCCTCGGTATATAGTGGTGCTGAGCCCATACCACATAGTAGATCTCTGGCTGAGGGAACCGGATGGGACAGAGGTGGGTTGAGGACAGGTGAGGGCTGCTGACCCGCTCCCGGGCCATGCCAACTAAGGGTTGTGTCTGACGTTCCCACCGACTCTTGGCTGGGGTTGTCAGATGTCATCTGGGAGGAAGTGGATGACCTAGTCAACCAATCAAGTACCCTTGGGTTGTTGAACAACACACGGCCACTAGATGACAGCGGCAGTTCTGGCCTCACTGAGTGACCCCTGCTGCAACGTTCCCTTGCTGTGCTGCGACCTGCTCCAGGAATGTTTGTGCCACTGCCACTCGCAGGTGAAGAGCCTGCCAACTCTCTGTCTGACATACTGTTTGTTCTAAAATGTACAGACACTGTTTGATGAAGATATCTGCATATGATAAATACACACCCTGTATTTGACTCCAAATGAACCCAGTAACAAGCTTGGGTAACCCTTGGATATAAATTGCGCTCCACTAATGGCAAGGAAAAATTTACTTGTATGTGCCGTTTAAAAACACTGGGCAACATGTATGATCAGGCTTTTCGCCAGTTTTTTGGCGTATCCTGCGCCTCCCAGCGCAGGATGCAGGGATGCGGTGTTAGCCGCAGAGTTCGCCACTTTCAGCTGCGCCCCGCATGAAGGGGCAGGCAATGGGCGCGTTGTGGGCGCGCTGTAGGCATGTACGATCGTTGTGGGCGCGCTGTAGGCATGTACGATCGCGAGTCAGCAAAGTGCGGCGCATTGCAGCGCTCGGCAGCTCCGACAGGCAGTCCTGGTTTATTTTGGTCTAAATGCTCCGGCGGAGGCGAAGTGAAGCAAGAACGGAACATGCGAGGAAACATAGAAGATCGCAACAGAAATCTCGGCGCTCAGCTCCGTGCGGCAGGAGTATGATTCCAAAAAAATCACCTTTATAAAGGCGGAAAACATTGTCAGAAAAGAGCTCAACCTCAAAAATAAAAAAATAAATAAAAAAAATCACGTTCCAAAAATCTAGAACGGCGCAATATCAAGAATTAGGATATTGGAAATTGCCAGGAAATACAGTAATTCAAATTCTGAAAGCTATTCTCATTGGTCGGCAGAAACCGGCCAATCAGAATAGGAGTGACAGTGAACCATTAAAACCTATGAAGACCTATTGACCAATCAGAATCAACGGCGGGACAGTTCAAAATACAGTAAAAATACTGAAAAGAGCTGATTGGTTGACCTAGCGGGGGCTTGGCTATCTCGGCCAATCAGAATAGGAGCGACAGGGACCCATTATAGCCTATGGAGAAGTTTGAACCAATCAAAATCCAAGGCGGGACAGTTCAAAATACAGTAAAAATGCAGAAAGAGCTGATTGGTTGAACAAGCGGGGGCTTGGCTATCCCAGCCAATCAGAGCGTGAGCTACTTCTCCCATTGTAGTCTATGGAGAGATCGGCGCAATGCAATCTCGGCTCTCAGCGCCGTGCGGCATGGAGTATGATTAAAAAACTCATTTTTATTAGTTGTAAAATATTCTCTGAAAAAGAGCTCAAACCTTCTATAAACATAAATCAATTCAATCCCGAACAACGCGTTTGTCGCCGAGACCGGCGCTACATAAGGAATTGCAATAGAGAGAATTGCCGGGAAATCCAGTAATTCAAATTCTGTAAGCTATTCTCATTGGTCGGCGTAATCCGGCCAGTCAGAATAGGAGCGACAGGGACCCATTATAAGTAGAGATGGGCGAATTTCTCAAAAATTCGATTCGGTCACTTCGCCGAATTTTCCGACAAAATTCGTTTCGTTCCGAATTACTTCGGCACGAATCGCGTTAAAAAGCAGCTATATCCAGGCTGCACAGAGCCTGCAGGGTGCTGTAGAACGTTGTGCCATGCTTAAATATGCAGAGGGAGCTTGGTTTGGTCTTCATACAATGTTGTGTTTTAGTATGACACGCAGATGACTGCCGCCGCTCTTAGAATCGCTTCACTATAAAATTCCCTGGGCACTTAAGAGGGCAAAACTGACCAAAAAACTCAAGCGGGAATGTAGCCTGATAAAGTCATGCCAGAGAAAGCTGGAAAAAAAACAAGCTGAGAGCTCAGGTGGCAACATTAGTGACAGAGTGTGGAGGTGACGGCGGCAGCCACAGCAGCATGAGGTCAGGCAGTGGCACAATGACATTCTGGAGGTGGCCATACACGAGGAAGCCACAGAGTGGCACAATGACTGAGAGCGGAGGTCACGGCGGCAGCAGTATGAGGTCAGGCAGTGGCACAATGACATTCTGGAGGCGGCAAAACAGTATTAAGCCACAGAGTGGCACAATGATACAGTGTGGAGGTCACGACAGCAGCAGCATGAGATCAGGCAGTGGCACAATGACATTCTGGAGGCGGCAAAACAGTATTAGGCGACTTCCGGTTCCGGCGCGCACATGAGCGGTCGCACGGAGTGAGTGCTCCCGCTCCGACCCGCCGAACAACAGCGCTCCCCGCCACCCTCGGGACAGTAAACGGCACTTATTAGTGCCAGAACAACTCCTCCGTATCCGGTGCTCGGAACGGAGCCTATTGCAGCCGCGGGGAGCCGGGATTCAGCTGCAGCAACACAGCCGGCCAGAGTGTGCGGCCCAAAGCAAGATGGCGCCGGACCCGCCGCGCTCCACGAGGAGCGGCCGCATCATCGCCCATACCGCAGCCCCGCAGCATCCCCGGATGGCAGACGGTAGGGAAGAGGAGGGAAACATGGAGGACCGCTGGGAGCAGCCAGACGCTGAGAGGCAGCTGCATGCCGTGGACATGGAGGAGGCAGGCCATATAAGCCCACCAAACGCGGTCAGTGAGGGGGGACAAGCCACAACAGAGAGCCAGTGGAGAGCAATCAGCTTGGGACTCTGAAAGCCATGCTCCAGATGCTCCTTTGCAACAGCGCGCTTCTAAGGCTCAGAAGGGGATACAAAAAAGCACCGCAGGGGCAGCGGCTGCTGTCCATGCAATGCAGCAGGACCCCTTTCATCTAAACCTCCACACCGTGGCGTCGCAACAGAATACAGGGCCTACAGGGCCTGCTATCAGGTCCCCCGCAATGCTGGAGGATGCAGAAGAACGTGTGCCAGGGCTAGAAATCTCATGTAAATCTGGCAGTGCGGTAGCAAG
>JAODAL010046475.1:0-30881 GCA_025379985.1 Phyllomedusa bahiana | reverse complement strand
ATGATTTAAGGGTCATGCGTGGTACAAGAAGGGATATGAAGGGTCTGTGATTTTTTTTTCTGTGACTTTTATAACCTAAGTTGTTGCCTAAGATGTATAGTATCCATTTGACTTTTTGTGGATTTTAATTTCACTTCTCCGCCTTACCTGACGGGCATCGGCGCCAGGGAAAAGGGTGCACACCGACACGCCATGCAACACGCACAAGACGTGTCATAGGCTCAGTTACGTCAGTGCGCCAGTGTATAAACGCATCTCCATAGCAACAATGTCCTGACAGAGTGAGGAGAAGCGCACCGCCATACAGGGCAAGTAAGTACATTGAGTAAAGGGGAGATGCAACCTAAACGATATAATGCTAGAAGAAATAAATATCCTGAGATGGTACAATTAATACATTCATATGGCCAGACTAAACAATAATAAAAAAGAAAAAAACACATATTCAAATACTTATAAAGAATAAAAATTATATATAATTCCAATAAAGCCATGTGAACAGTGAGCGAAAAAAAAAATTGAAGTCCAAATCAATGCCATAAAGTCTTTTCTCCATTCTAAGTCACAGTTCAAAAAGGGGCCAAGTAGATAAAAAACATAAGACCTAAAAGACAAAAAACAAAACAATAAATCTACAATATAAAATGCATGGTTATAAAAACAACACTCAAAACTTAATTGAGACCCTTAGGATATAACGTACCAAGCCTCATTATCCACCGGGTCTCCAACTGGGCCAAGGATTCTTTCCAATTACCTTTGCGATTGGTAATGGCAATTCGATCTATCCCTTTCACTTCAAGGAGAGTCGCATCACAATTATGTTGTTCAAGAAAATGTTTTGCAATTGGTTTTAATTGCATAGTGTCTGGAGACAAAGATGCTTTTTGGAAAACAATGACATGTCTCTTTCTGCATTTTTTGCTTGGGGCAAAGTAAGTCCCCCCCATAGCCCAATTAGATGGACATATTTTACACCCTCAATTTTTAAAAGTAATATGTTGACGATTTTCAAAAGTCCTATTTCCATCACTTGAAGAAAAATGATTGGCTCTAACAAAGTTTGAACAAGCCATACAGTCCTTACAGGGAAAACATACCCAATTTTGGCCTTTTTCCCAAAACAATCTTTACATAGTACCCCTTTATATAACTGCGAGTAAGTAATCCTTAAATTCTTCGACCAACGATAAGTAATAGCGGAAACACTACAAATTTCTCGTACTGGAAAACCCCTTGCAAAAAATGCCATACTTTTGGTAAAATGTTCTTTTCTCCCGCCATCTGCCATTGAAAGAAGAAATAAATCTCACTTCATTAGGAAAATCAGGATTTCATTAGAAAAAAGGATTTGATCTCGCTTCATGCTAAAAAGTCCTTTGAAAACCATAATCAATAGTCCTTTTCTTATACCCACGTTCTTGAAATCGATGTACAAGATCATCAGATTGTTGTAAAAACAGTTTTCATTAGAGCAAATGCGATGTGCTCTTAAGAAATTACTAAGAGGTATACCTTTTTTTGGGGGGGGGGGGGGAGGATGTGCTGATGTACTGAGAATAGAATTTTCCGAATCCCTTTCAAACATATCATCGAAGAGAAACCCTCCCATCTTTAAAAACAAAACTTTTCCAAAAAATTTAATAGAAGTTTTACTAACTTTAGGGTCAAATTTTTATGTCCTCCCATTGGAATTCAAATTATCCACAAAGCTAATAAGTTCTGATTCGCAACCCTGCCAAATCAAAAGGACATCATCAATATATCGAGTCCAGAACAAAACTTTCTCAATGTGACTGGCTGGGTTAGTCAGAAATATCTCCCTCTCCCACAGCCCAATGAACAAATTGGCATAGGAGGGTGAAAACACGGCCCCCATAGCCGTTCCTTTGAGCTGAAGGTAGAAGGATTCCTTAAAAATGAAAAAATTGTGAGCACAAATTCAAGAGATTGCAGTACAGATTAAAACACGATAATGGGGAAAATGGCTATACCAAAGGGATTATAATCATGAATACATATATTTACACATCATAATAAAGATCCACATCTACACAATCCAGATACAAAAGTGCATCCAAAGTGCAATAATTGAATATACAGTTCATATATATAAAAATATAGGGTCAAAATCTCAAAAGTGCAAGTGCATATAGAAATAAATAAATCTCATGAATAAATTATTAATCCCTATAAATAAATAATCCAGTGATATAATAATAAAAAAACATATGAAGATAATATAAACATGATAGATATTTATTTCTCCTTGCATTATATCGTTTAGGTTGCATTTCCCCTTTACGCAATGTGCTTACTTGCCCTGTATGGTGGATCGCTTCTTCTCGCTCTGTCAGGACATCATCGCTATGGGACCATCATACGCGGCGCGCTACGTACCGCGCCAGCCCCGTCGGGGGGGTGTGACGCCTTTTTCTGGGCACCCCAGGATGCCTGTCAGGTATGAAGTGAGAAGCGCCGTTGTTCCATTACAGGTTTTTATATCATTATTTTAACGGGGTTGCTAAATAAGGATTACATTTAGTGGCATGGTTATGTTCCCCTGAAGAAGCCACTTGTGCAAAACGCGTGTAGGGAGACCTCCTGGCATATACCAATAGGGTAATATTATTGAATTATATGTATTAATAACTATTGATCCCAGCTATCATGTTTATATTATCTTCATATGTTTTTTATTGTTATATCACTGGATTATTTATTTATTTATATGGATTAATTATTTATTCATTAGATTTATTTATTTCTATAGCACTTGAAATTTTTTTGAGATTTTAAAACCCAAAAATTTTATATATATGAACTGAAAATTTTTAAAATTTTTGCATTTTTGGATGCATTTTTTGGATCCTATTTTTGTAGTTTTGTGGATTTTTAATTATAAAGGTGAAAATTTATATGAAATCATGATTATAATCCCTTTTGGGTTATAGCTTTCTTCCCCTTTAAACCCGTTTTTTAAATCTTTTTTTTTTGTGTTTTAAATTTTTATTATTTAAAAATTTTAAAATATATTGTTTTAAAAATTTTTTTTTTAAAGTGCTTTTTTAAAAATTTAGTATTACAAAAAAGATTTCTTTTCCAAAGGAATTTCCCTTTAAAAAAGGGCTGTTTTATGGAAAACCCCCTGGCAGAAATTTACTGCACAAGAATTTTCCCTTGAATCCCAAAAGTTTACTGTTTAGAAAAATAGTATTAAAAATAGTTTCCCTTTTTTTTATGGAATGTCTGTGAACAGTGTCTTATGGAAAAAACCCGGCTGCAACAGGGGAAAAAAATAAAAGTCTTCTTGAATAAAAAAAATTTAAACAAACAAACTAATAGAAATAGTAAAATGTCCTGCTTGTCTTTTGAAGGGTACACATTTTTTGATAAATTTTGTATTTTTGGCTGCATTTTCCCGCCGTAAACGGGGGCCAAAATTTTCCCTGTGGTCTGTGTGTGTACATGTTAATTACATTTTTGTCCGCAGCCCTGCCGGGGGGCACCCCGGGTTTTTTCCCATACTTTTTTTTTCCAAAATTTTTTTGGTGGGGGCGGGAAAAAACCCCGTTATACTTGGGTGTACATTGTTTTTAAAACCAAAAAGGGAAAAGGAAGGGGGGGCTTCCTTTTTTGGGGGTTTCTGTCCCCGCCCCACCCCAAAACGGGGCTGTCATAAAAGGGGGGCAGTTTTTTGCGGGTTGGGGTGTTTTTTTTTTTTTTTCTCCTAAATAATGGGGTGGGGGTTGACCCAGCGAGGGGGCCGGGTTTGGCTCGTTTTGAGGGGTAAAGATGGAGGGGGAAATTTCCCGTTTTTTTGAGATCACGTTGAAAGTCGTGGCAGTTTTTAAACATTTTTTTTGATCAAAATATGTAACCCCCGAGAGTCCCCAATTTTTTTCATGAAATAAATAGAAAAGCATAAATCTTTTTTAAAGGAATTTCCACGTGTGTATTTCCCTTTTTTTTGGGCAGAAATTTTCCGGGGCTGGGGGGCGGCCTGTTTTTGTAAAAGGGTTAAAATTTTACATTTTGTGCCGCACCCTGCCATTTGGCACCCCAGGTTTGCAAAACGTTTTTTCAAAAATTTTTTTTGTGTGCAGAAACATACGTTTAAAATTTTGGTGTACTTTGATTTTAACCTAAAGGGGAAAGGGAAAGGGGGTTTTGCTTCCATTTTTGGGTTTTCTGTCCCCGCCCACTCTCACAGGCTTCATAAGAAGGGCAGTTTGCGGGTTTTGGGTTTTTTAAATTTTTTTTTCTCTGAATAATGGAGGTCGGTTTGCCCCGGGCGAGGGGCCCCTGTTTGGGCCCTCGAAGAGAGGTTAAAGATGGGATAGGACGGGGCCCGATTTTAAAGTTTTCAGGGTTGAAAAGTCGGGGCGGGCTTAAAAAATCTTTTGACAAAATATTTTAAACCGAAAGTCTCAAAAGTTTTTTTCATGTATGATGGGAAAGGGCCTAATTGTGCTACCCACTATCACTTTTAAATTTTTTCCTTCTGTTTCACCTTTTAAATCCTCCCCCCCCCACTCCAAATTTTTCACACCGGGTAAAGTAGCAAGCTTCCTTTTTAAGCAGCATTTCAATTAAATAATGACTTTAGTCAGTCAGTGAAAACTTTCCTTTAATTTGAAAATTTTCCTTAAGTGAAACTATAGGGCAGCATTAAAATCCCCCAGCATTAAAACCCAAAAGAAGTCCCCCAAAAGGGTTTAAACCAAAGGGCCCCCTTCCCAGCTCCTCACTCAAACAGCCACCCAATTTTCACCTCCCTGCCACAATCATCACGCCTTCCTCACATAAAACCCTCCTTGCCCTCCCCCTCAGACCCCCCGCACTGGGCAAGGGAAATTCCATATTTTCCCCCTTCTGTCTTACCCCCACACCTGACCTCTACTCTTCACCCTCTGGCACAAAAATTACGACCTTCCTAAAAAAAAACCCACACAAACCACCTTTTTTTCTTATCCCCCCACACATCCCCCTAAACTCTCAAACCGGGCTTCTCCCCCCTGGGGCTCCCCCGGGGGACAAAATCCCAAACCCCGGGGGCCCCCCCCTCAAAGCGCATCCCCACTGTGGCTTCAGGCATCTCTTCCGGGACCCAAGCGGGCACAACCTTTATCAACCACAAAAAACCCCTAAAAACCCTTTTCCCCCTAAAACCCCTGCGGGGCAAACCAATCCCCATGTCTGGTGCCCTCGGGAAGGGCACTTAAAGTGTGCAACAAGCTTCCGTTCTTTCCCACGACCCTTCACCTCACGAAATTTCTCCCCCTTTTCCTTGGTTTAACAAAAAAATTTGGGCTGCCCACCCTCTGACAACAACTTCCCCCTGCGGGCACTCTCCTTTTGGGGGCCCTCCATTTTTTACCCCCACACCCCCTCCCGGGGGGCATAAACAGGGCGGGGGTGCGCCTTCTTTTTTTCTGTCGATACCTTTTCCCCTTTTCTCCCAAATTCCCAAACCATCCCCTTTTCCCTCACCCCCCCCCCTCCTTCGAGGTCATTCGGGTCCGCACCCAAACTCCCCCCCCCAAACCCTTTTCCAAGTTGGCTTTTTATTTTATCCCCCCCGGGGGGCCCTGCCACCACTTCCCCCCTTGACCCTTTTTTGCTTCCGGGTTTCCTTTCCACCCCCCTTTTCCCACCCGACACCCCCCACTATTATCTTGGGAGTTTTTTAAAAACTTTTTCAATCGTAAACCCCACTCCACTACTAAAAAAAAACCCCCTTTGTCACTCCCCTTTTCCCTTTTTTGGCCTCTCCCATTTGGACCCGGACATTTCCAACAGAGGGGCCACACACTGGACCTAAATTCTTCCCCTTCCCCCCCTCCCCCCTACAAAACCTCTCAAACTCTCCTCTCCCTATCTCGGGACCACAATTTTCTCACCCCCCTTCCTCCATCCCACTTAAACCGCCCCCCCTTTGGCCCCAAAAATCTACCCACACTCCCCGCAGGAACCTAAAAACCCTTAAACCCTTGCCCCTCTCTCTGACCCTCTTGCTCCCCTCTCTACCAAACCCCTAAATTTTGCGATCCAGACCAGCCACCACATTCTACAACAACACAATCATTTTCCCCATTCTCGATCCCCGCCCGCCCCTCTCAACACACAACAAAACCCCCCGAAAAAATAAACAACAACCCTGGAAACACAGACTCCCCCAAAAACAGCTGGGGCGGGGTTTCCCCAGATTTGGGCCAAACGCTGCGGGGAAGAAAACCCGCTCCACCACTGGACTTCACCTAAATAAAAAGGGAAACACGGGAAAACACTTTAAAATAATCCGCAATAAACCTAAAGGCCAAACAAAAACAATTTTAACCACTCTCATACCCCTTCCCTGTCCCACAACCCCAAAACCAATTTTTTTAAAACACCTTCAACTCTCCCCCGGGCGTCCCCCGGGGGCACCCCCCCCCCCCCCCCATCTCTCCCTCACAGATGATTTTTGGCAACTCATTTTCCATAATAAAAAAAAACCCTCATAAAACAAAACTTCCCCCCAAAAAGGTCCCCTTTCACCCTTCCCTTTCCTTTTTCCTGCGGGTCCCCACGGGCCCACCTCTGTACCTGGCCCATGCTTTTCCCCCTCAAAACTCGCTTTCACCGGTCCACATTCCTAAAAAGGGCTCCCCTCTCTACTGCCCAAAATCGAACCTCACCCCCCTGTATTTCTTGACCCCACCCCCATCCTAAACCTCTTTCCCTGACCTTAGGGGCGTTACCCTTTCCCACCCCTCACTCATCCTTCAATCTATCATTAACCGGGGGCCCTCTTCCCTTTCCCCTCTTTTAAACTTTGCGACCATCACCCCCCCTCCTAAAGAAACCATTTATCCCCCCTTTCCCCCACGGGTCAAACAAATCGCCCCCATCTCACTGCTTAATTTTCCGCCTCTAAACTCCTTGACAACACGTCCATCTTCAATTTTTCCCTCCCATCTCTCCACCAACTCCCCTCCTTGCCCCGCCGCCAATCGGGGTTTTCCTTCCCCACCATTCCTACTGAAACCCGCCCTAACCAAAGTCACCCAACGACCTAGCAATTTGCCAAAGCCCCCCAAACCCCATTTTACTCTGTTCTTCTCCTCCAAAACCTTTTCCCTCGCCTTTGACATTGCCCGACCATTCCCTCCTGCTAAACACACCCCTTTTCCCCTTTTCCCCTCGGCATAAAGGGACTTGGCTCTTTCCGGATCTCCTCGAAAAACCCACTATGGGAATTTCAGCGTCTCCCCATTTTCCCGCTCCACCCCCTTTCCTCTCGCCCTCCCTTTTTTTGTGGGTTTCCCCCCAAAGGGGCCCAATTTCCGGGGGCCCACTACTCTTCCAAACCCTAGACCCCTTGGTCTGGGTCGGGCTCATAAGCTTCCCCAAAAACGGTTTTTCCAATACCACTTGAAGGGCAGATGACCCCCAACTCAAACACCCCGGGCCCCAGATTTCGCCTTCTTCTCCCCGGATCCCTGACTGCCTGCCCTTTCCATTTTCCTCCTTTTTTTTCCCCCTCCCGTCTCCTAAAACAAACGTGGAGAAAACAAATTCTTTTATCTTCCCCCCCCGCCCCAAAACTCCATCTCCCCCACCCGATCTCTCTAACACTTTTAAAATTGGCTAAACCCTCTCTCACCCAAGCACCAAGGCCCCCGCTGCCTTGGGGGAAAAAATTTTTTGACCCCAATTGTCCTTAAAACCCAAACACATCCAAACCCCTTCACCTCTGCTTGTCCCTCCACCTAAAAAATTTCCCCAAATTTCCGCTAAATTTTTTAAAACCCCTGAAAGCAAAAAAATGTTTTGTCCATCCCCCTCGCCCATCTCCCCTGCCTCGACTACGGGCAAAAAAGCCCCCTTTCGGGCGGCCTTTCCCACCCTAGCCCCCTCGCTCTCCTCCAAACTACCCCTTAACCCCGGGCTCCCCGTCTAAATTCACCTCTCCCCCCCTTCCCTACTCCCCGGCCCTTTCCCCCCCCCTCTCCCTTTTCCCTTTTCACTGGCAAACCCAAATTGGGCCCCCGGGCGAACCATTAAAGGGCTAGCAACTTGGGCCCAAAAAGGCTCCCTTTAACCCTCTCCCCTTTCTTTAACATCTCCCAAAAAATTCAAAAATACCTCCCCTTCAGGGGCAACCTCCCCTCCCAAAAGGACCTTTCTCCTCGGGCTCTCCCCTTTTATAAACCCTCCCCCACTAAACCGTTCTCCAAGCCTTTCCCCTTCGTGCTTCCCCCCACACTCGGGAATCATTTGCCCCAACACATCAGAAATTTTCCCCCTTTTCTCCCCGGGGCTTAAAACATAACCTGAAAACCTCCCTCTTCGGGTTTGCCTAAAAACCAACTTTAAAACCGGGGGTTTTGCATTTGCTCCGCCCCCCCAAACATTCCCCCCCTAAACCTTTTCGTTTTTTTCACCCCCCCCCCTGAAATTTGAAAGGGGGCCCCCCGGGGCGGGACCTTTTTCCCCCTCTGTGCCATTTTTGTTTGGGCCCACTTTTTGGGTAAATTTTTTTTTTTTGGGGCCCTTTTTAATTTTTAAACCCGGCCTTGAAATTTATTACCGGACTTTACCAAAATTAACTGGAGGGGAAATCAAGGGGGGCTCCCAAAATAAAATGATAAAATAATAATAAAAAAATTGTATTTAAAAAGTAAAATTTTTTTTTTCCTATGGAATATCGGGTGAACGGGTCTTATAAAGAGCCCCGTGAACAGCAAACACGGGCAAAAACAGAATTTTTGGGGAATCCCAAAAAATTTTTGGCGGGCCTACAAAAAACTTTTAATTTTCAAAAATAACTTTCTTTTCTATTGAAAATTTTGTGAAAGGGTTGTTTTTTATGGAAAAAAAACCCTGGCGGAAAAGTATAACAAAAGAATCTTTTTTAAAATTCCAAAAATCTATTTTCTACAAATAGTATTTACAAATAGATTTTTTTCTAGGGAATATTAAAATTTTGGTGTTTTAAATGGAAGAACCCTGGCAGCAACAGGGGCGACCAAAAAATCTTCTTAACCCCCCAAAAAATTAACTACAAGCTAAAATTTATTATAAATAGATTTTTTTTTTAGGGAATTTATCTTTTAAAATCCCCTGTCTTTTTGGAAAACCCGGCAGCAACAGTGCAACACAAAGATTTTCCTTTGAACCCCAAAAAATTTTATTTCCGGGCAAATATTTTTTAAAAAATGGGAATTTCTTTCAATGGAAAAAACCCTTTGAACTTTTGCTTAGGGAAGAACCCCTGGCGGGGCAACAGTGCGACCCAGACACTTCTTTGAATCCCAAAAAAATAATTTTACAAGCTAATAGTATTTTCAAATAGTTTTCCCTTTCCCTAGGGAATTTTTTTTTAAACCGGGTCTTATGGGAAGAAACCCCGGGGGCAGTAACACTGGCAAAAACTTGCTTTTCTTTCTATGGCGGGATTTGCTGATGGGGGTTTTTCTGGAAAAAATTTTTTGGGCATTTCCTGAATAAAAAAATGGGCAAAAATGCAGCCACACATAAAACTATACACTATAAAAAAGGGTTTATAAAAAACTTCCTAACCCCCCAAAAAACCCTATTGATGTATATGATTCCCCTAAGGCTTAGCTGCCTTTTCCCCCCAGAAAAATTTTCTAAATTTAACAGCTTTTTTTGGGTTTAAAAATCCTCAAAAAAAAAATGGTTGTTTTTTTGTCTGCTGGCAAACAAGCATACAGAGGCAGCAGTGTATTCAGTACAGAGAGTAAGGTTGAAATGGCGTTCAACAGGAAATACAGTGACATACACATAAGACGGTCATGTGATGTTCGGAGCCAATGAGATCCCTACACCCTCAGATGTGACGTTTTTGACCCCCCTCTGTGCTTTGCACAGATTGGCCTACCGCCAAAACTGAAGAAAGCAGCTGAAAACGGTGGTGGATGCATGTCCCAAACCCGACTTTTACCGAACTTGCAGCAAAAAATTAGGCTCGGCTTGGGTTCAGAAAAAATTTAAAATTCGTCTCGAACTAACCTTTTTCCGAACAGTTTCCGAACACCAGAATTAAATGGTAAAAAAAAAATACAGACACAAAGCACAAAAGAACAGTTTATTTCAATATAAACTCCACAACTGCAACCCTTATAAATAATTTTATTAAAGAAATGGATCCATTGCTGGTCCCATATAATGCAACTAATTCAGTTTAGTCCAGAAGGGAAATCTGTAAATAAACAGATACACTTTGCACATACACATATATACTTACATAGGCTGGATAGTTGCTGAATAAAGCTAGCATATCCTTTATACCACACAGTGACCACTGTAAAAAATAAAATTAAAAAACACTACCAGGATTGCAGTATTTTGTTCAAAACACCGCACAAAAACTCATCACACATACAGCCCTTATATTTCTCCATATACAGAAAAATAGTTATGGCTATCAGACTATGACTACATAAAAATGCAATTTTTTCATCA
The DNA here is from genome assembly GCA_025379985.1 of Phyllomedusa bahiana. Classification (NCBI taxonomy): domain Eukaryota; kingdom Metazoa; phylum Chordata; class Amphibia; order Anura; family Hylidae; genus Phyllomedusa; species Phyllomedusa bahiana. The sequence continues at coordinate 20,408 of JAODAL010046475.1, read as the reverse complement.
ACGCATTTCTATTGTGTAAAAGTAATAAAACATAAAATCTATATAACATTTTTATCATTGTAATTGTACCGACCCCCATAGTAAAATTATCTTGTCATTTATTCCGCATGGCAAACACTGTAAAAATGAAGCCCAAAAAACAATGGCAAGACTGTTTTTTTTTCCCCTATTTTCATGGCCTAATGGTAAAAAACTATGGAATACCTGTGCGCTCAATATGTACAATAAACATCTAGATGATATCCATGAGTGGTGTTACATCCAAGATGGGGCAACTTCTAGAACGTTTCACAGGTTCTGATACCGTATATACTCGAGTATAAGCTGAGTTTTTTTAGCCCAAAAAATGAGCTGGAAAATCCCTCCTCGGCTTATACTCGATTCACTGTCGGCGCTTGGGCGCTGAGATGGCCCGTGCGCCAGCAGGGATGCTTCTGCTATATGCAACTCCTCAGGAGCGCATATAGCTGAATGCTGAGTACCTGACAGTGTCCGGGCGCTGCCGTGGCCCAGGCGCTGTCGGCGATTCCTTCACCTGTATGCGACTCCTCCGGAGCGCATACAGGTAAAGATACCACTGCAGAGAGCGAGCGCTCCCTGTCCCGCAGTGGACTCCAGGCGGCCGCAGACTCGTGGGCGGCCTGATGACATCACCCTACCTGTGCCTGGACATGGAGCAGAGCGCCCAGGAGTCATAGCAGCGAGGTAAGTGCTTGTTTATTTTTTTTTAACTGCCTATTGGGCCATATAACTGCTTATTATGTGCCTATGGGGCCATATACCTGCCTAGTACCTACCTATGGGGCCATATACCTGCCTATTACCTGCCTATGGGGCCAAATACCTGATTATTACCTGCCTATGGGGGTCATATATCTGCCTATTACCTGCCTATGGAGCCATACACCTGCCTAGTACCTGCCTATGGGGCCATATACCTGCCTATTTTCTGCCTATGGGGACATATGCCTGCTTATGGGGAAATATAACTACCTATACCTGCCTATGGGGGACATATACCTGCCTATAACCTGTCTATGGAGCCATATACCTGCCTATTACCTGCCAATGGGGAACATATACCAGCCTATGGGGACATATACCTGTCTACAGTACAACTTGCCTATGGGGACAAATGCCTGCCTATTACCTGCCTATGGGGACATATACCTGCCTATGGGGACATATACCTGCCTATAACCTGCCTATGGGGACATATACCTGCCTATGAGGCCATATACCTGCCTATAATTCGCCAATGGGGACATATATCTGTCTATACATGCCTATAACCTGCCTAAGGGGATATATACCTGCATATGGAGGGTATTGAACTGCCTATACCTGCCTATGTAATTTTATTGGTATCCATTTTAATTTTTTTAAATTGACCAGTAGCTGCTGCATTTTCCATTCTAGGCTTATACTCGAGTCAATAAGTTTTCCCAGTTTTTTGTGGCAAAAGTAGGTGCCTCGGCTTTTATTCGGGTCGGCTTATACTCGAGTATATACGGTACTTTGGGGGCTTTACAAATGCGACATGGCACCCACCAAAACCTGCGTTACAAAAGACAAATAGCGCTCCCTCCCTTGTACACCCTGCCATGCACCCAAATAGCAGTTTACACCAACATGTAGGGTATTGCCAAACTTGGAAGAAATTGGGCAACAAATTTTGGGGTGCTTCTTTTCCAGGATTCCTTATAAAAATTAATAATTTTCAGGTTGCAGATTTTTAAGGAGTTATACTTGTGTTAGGCTGGTAGCACAGGTAGTTCCCATGGGAAACCAGAGAGTAGGATGGGCTGGTTATGGCAATGGAACAGTAAATAAGTTGGGCCTGTGTAATTAGTAACATTGGGGCTGGACAGCCAATCAGCAAGCTCGAGGGGTGAGGCTGGGCAGAGGAGAAAGGAGGGCCAGCAGGTGCTGAGGGGGATGAAGCTGCAGTTAGTGACAGGAGAGAGAGAGAGTTGACAGTTGTTGGGGCTGGTGTCTAAGTGAGGAGAGAGAATGAGAAGTGAGAATCAGGAGGAGGAGGATTGCAGCAGCCGTGAGAGGTGGCAGATTTCTGTGGCTGTCGTTCCTGATATCCAATGTCCAGAGGACATGTAAATAGTTTGTATTAAGCAGAAAAAATGGGAGAGGCTGAGGAAAGTCCCCAGTCTTCGTGGCCAGCAGTGTCCGGGAGAAGACACTTATCCAGGGAGCAGAATAGGAGGTATAGAATAAGGCCTGAGCCATTGTAGCTCTACAAGGTCATTCCTGGGAGAGTAAAGTGACCTGTATAGACGTTCCTTGGGGTCAAACGAATCTCCAGAGAAAAGAACCAGGGAGAGACTACTGGAAAGGTCAGGCAACACAGGAGGTGGACATTAGAAGAGTCCCTCGGTGTACTGTGAGTGTGTGCTGAAGCTGCTGGGTGTCGTGACACTTGGAAACTGTACTGAGTGAAAACAGTAATGAAAGCTGAGCATAAAAGCCTCGTTAATTCTGTACAAAACGTGTTGTTTGAAATTATTACTGCCAGTGCACCACACGTCCCACTCCACACCTCTCCCCGCAATACAAAAGAATTCTGGTAAGGGTGATTGCTACGGGCAATGGGCGGCCGCAGTTGGGCGCCACCATATCCAGCCTCTTCTTACAGATTGTATATACAGATTATATACTCACTACACCCATGGATATATATCTTAAGGGGTGTAGTTTCCAATATGGGGTCTTTTTTAGGGGAGTTTATTAAGTTTTAGCATCTTAGGGTGCCCAGAAACCTGTAATGGCGCCTAAAGAAAATCGTAATGAAAATGAGAACCCAAAGTCCACAAGGTGCTCCTCCTATACTGAGGCTTGTGGTTGAGCCAAATAGTACACTAAGACCACATATGGGATATCGCTAAAAACAGCAGAATTGGGGGAATCGATGTTAAGTTGCATTTCCCTGGTCACATCTACTGTATTCCAGTGAATAATGGATATAAAATTGAATATCCTCCAAAAAAGTAAAATTTTGCCATTTTCACCTTAATTTCTGTGAAACACCTAACGGGTTAACAAACTCCCTTAATGCTGTTTTAAAAATTTTCAGGGATGGAGTTTCTGAGATGGAGTCATTTTCCGGGGTATCTTAGCCAAGTTCGACTTTGAATGGTCCCTAAAAAAATCTACATTGCAAATTTTCTTGAAAATGTGAAAAATTACTACTAAATTTCTAAGCCCCCTAATGTTGTAAAAAATAAAAAGACATTTAAAAAATGATGCTAACCTACAATAGACATATGATAGATGCTAGTTCTAAACTATTTTGTGTGAAATGACTGTGTCTTATACAAATTTTTGAACTTTGAAATGGCAAATTTTTCTAAATTTTCACAACTTTTTCATATTTTTAAAAAATAAACAAGAGTTGTCAGGACCAAAATTTCTTACAAACTTAAATCCCAATGTGTCATGAGAAAACAGTCTCTGAATCACATAGATAGGTAAACGTTTAAAAAAGTTATTCCCACATAAAGTGACACATGTTAGATGTACAAAATGGCTTTCTGTCAGGAAGGCTAAAACTGGCTGCGGCAGCAAGGGATCAAAGAGCCACCAGCAGCCATTTTAGCTGTTGGCTGTGGGAGGTTCACCAGTTCCGTCAGGAGAGCGGGAAAATCTCACCTATTTTCAGGAGTCTTCTAGACCATCCTGGAGAGATGGCATGTATGAATTAACAGATACTATACCTCAGGAAGCTCCAGTAGCATCACTGCTCACATATAGACAGTTATTTCTTAAGCTTCATGCGGCAGAGAGAAAAAATGCCTTTCCTATTTTCCTGTGATTAGTGTAGCTGCTGAAAGCCATTAAATAAAATAACTGCAGTATTAGTGGTATCACGACTCAGGCACGAACTGGCTTCCACAAGGATAACTGTCCAAATGTGTGTGTCTCAAGTGGCTGTGTAACGGCGCCCCCAGCACACGCTTCGCTGCGTGTCTACTTAACTGGCCCCGTCCTGCTTCCTCCTCGAGCGACGCGCTGCTGTCACTGCTTCTGCCTCTGCCCACACTATCCCGGCCGGCCACTAGTGGCGTGTGCGAGCAGCTGTCCTGGATTTAAAGGGCCAGTACTTGACAGATGTTCCCTTTCCATCTATGGCGTTTGGACACGGGGTAGGGATTCCTCTTCCTGCCACTGGTGCCTAGTTGGTGGTGTCTGTTCACTAGTGACTTGTCCTTGTGCGCAAATTTCTATACCATTCCGTTTGCGTTCCTGGTCCTGCCTACGTCCACCACATACGTCTTCTGTGCTGATATTCATCCGCCACGTTCTGTACCTGCCTGGCCTGCTCTGCCTAGCTCAATTTCCATTCCGGTTCCTAGTTGGCTCTGTGTCTACTCTACCAGTTTCGGCTGTCACCGTCTGCTCCTATGTTGGAGGTAGCGACCTGGGGGATTCCCTGCGGCAAAGTCTATCCTGCCTTGAGGCGGGCTCCGGTGATTACAAGGGGCCCCTTAGACTCTGCTCCTCGGCGTAGGGTAAGCCAAATCCTCGCGGTGACTAGAGGATCCACCTACCGCTCGCTGAGCGATCGTGACAGGCTGTCAGAAGTAACAGAGCACTTGATATTTCTACATTGACTTCAATGGGAGAGTGTAGAAGAATTCAAAATAGTCAGTGCATGTTTTGAAGCACAGGTTTCTCTACAAAAAATTAGGAAACAAAAACATGGTGTGAATTTAGCCTTAAAGAGTACCTATCACCTTCAGAGAAACCCAGAATAACAGAAGACAAAAATACAAACATTTTCCAAAAAGCTTTATTGGGAAAAACCCAAATCTTTCACCTGAAATTCATTTTAAAGAAAGCGGGGCCCCTTTAAGAAGCTCTGAAGGGGGCCAAAGTCGGCCCCTGACAGCTTGATGGATGGCTGTGATGACGTTAAAGTTCCTGAGTGGGAGCCCCAAAGTGCGGGGGGACCCTGAAGTCCCATCAGTCCACCGCAGCAGTATAAGGGTTTGTTCACGCGGAGTTTACACTCCGTGTTAAAGCGCTTTTAGGATCCGTCTGGGGTCCGCACTGTGGGTCCCCAAAGGACCCAAACAATTAACAGTGAGGTCACTGTGCTATGCCGAACAGCAGCAGCTTTCAAAAGAGTGTAAACCCGGGGGAACAAGCCCAATACGTGTCTTTTTTGTAGGGAGGAGGCTGAAGAAACAGGTAAAATCGTCACACTGTTTCCTTTAGTTTTTTTGCAAAATGTTCTAAAAACGTAGAGAAAGCAGAAAATTTTTACAGGGTCTATGGAAAGGTGAAAACCTTTACCCCCAAATTTTTTTTCAAAAAAACCCACGAAAGGAATTTCCCTCCATAGTGGGTGTTAAAGTTTAATTTTATTTAAATTTCTGCATACAAGTGTCCTCTTTCGGACCTTTTGTAATAAGTGATCATTTTTTTTTGCAGCAAAAGTTTTTTTTGCAATTCAAGATTTTTGTTTAACCCTTAAGGCCCCAGCATTTTTGGCCTTCCCTGACACAGCCCTTTTTTTTAAAAATCTGGCTGTGTCATTTATGTGAAAAAATTTTTACACTTTTATATTGTGATTCTGAGTTTGTTTTCTCGTGAACATTGTGCTTTAAGTTAGAAAGAAAATTTTATCCATACAAGCCTTGTTTTTTTGTGAAAAATATCAAAATTTATAAAAAAATGTGAAAAACTGTGATTTTGAAATTCAAAAATTTTGCTGCAAGACAGAAATTATTCCCCAAAAAAATAGTTTTAAACTAGCATCTACCATATGTCCACTATAGGTTGGATCTTTTTTAAAATGTCCTTTTTTTATATTTTCATTAGGGCTTAGAAATTTAGTAGTAATTTCTCACTTTTTAAAGAAAATTTGAATATACATTTTTTTTGGGGGCCCACCCCATTCTAAAAGGGGGCTTTGTGGGGCCGCATGTTGTTTACCCCAAAAAATAAAGCCTTCTAAGAACTAGCCCCCTTTAAAGTATTTAAACGTGTTTGGGGAGTTCTTAACCCTTTAGGTATTTCCAGAAATTAAAGCAAAGTGGGGGTTTGAAATTTCAAAATTTCATTATTTTTGCAGATTTTCAATTTTTATCCATTATTCACTGGAATAGGTAAATGGCTGGGTAAATGAATGTAATTTTTTTCCCCCAGGTCTGCCTTTTTTTTGGAAATATCCCATAGTGGCCTATGATTATTTGGCTCAACCAAAAGCCCCAGATGGGAGGGCACCTATGGCCCTCTGGGTTCTTTTTCAATGCAATTTTATTAGGCGCCATTTCGGTTTGAAGAGGCCCTAGGTCCCAAAAATTAATAAACCCCCCAAAAAAAACCCATATTGGAAATACACCCCTTAAGGTATAATACGGGTGTGTAGTGGTATATGACCCCCAAAGGTGATTCACAAATTTTTTTTTTTAGCATTAGGCCTTAAAAAATTTAAAAAAAACTTTTTTTTCCAATAATCGCAATTTTATTAAAATGTTTCATATTTACAAGGAATCCCGGAAAAAAAGAACCCCAAAAAATTTTTTAAGCAAATTTTTTCCAAGTTCGGCAATACCCTACTTGTGGGTGTAAAATGCTGTTTGGGGCCATGGGAGGGCGTAAAGGGAAGGGGAGCGCTATTTGGCTTTTGGAACGCAGATTTTGGGGGGGCCCGCGCTTTGCAAAGCCCCTAAAGTACGAAAGGTGAAACCCTCAGAAAATCGCCCATTTTTGATTCAACACCCCCCGGGACTCATCTGGGGGTATAAATTTGCATTTTGGGGGGAACTGGGTTCCCTCTTTTTTTTTGATTGGGGCATGAAAATGGGGGGGGGGAACCAGTTCCCCATTGTTTTTTGGGCTTCAATTTTACGCGTTTGCCGTGCACTGAAAAAGATTTTAAAGGGGGTTGGTACAATTGCAAAGGAAAAAAAATTATAAGTTTTTTTTTTTTATTACTTTTACACAAAGAAAAAAAGGTCTATAAAAAAAATTTTTTTTTTATGTTTTCCTATTTGACAGTCATAACTTTTTTAATTTTTCGTGTGCAAAACCTTGTTTTTTTTCGGGGTGAATTGTGCTTTTATTGGTACCCTTTTGGGGGCATACAACACTTTGTTCACTTTTTATTAAGGTTTTTGTGAGGGATTTTTTAAAAAAATAAGCAATCCGGATGTTTTTTTTTTTTTTTTTTATAGCGGTCCTTGCGTTGATAAAAAAACATGTAGCTTTACTCAGCAGGGCGTCGATTACGCAATACCCCAATTTTTATATTTTTTTATTTTTTACTGCTTTTATTAATAAAAACCTTTTATTCAAAAAGGAAAAAAAATTTTTGCTTTCCATAGTCTGGAGCCATAACTTTTTTATTTTTTGTGTAGGAGCTGTGACGGCTTGTTTTTTGCGGATGAGTTGATATTTTTATTGGTATCATTTTTGGGGGGGGCAAGACTTTTTTATCAGTTTTAAATCCATTTTTTGGAAGGCAGAGTAAAAAAAATACTGCAATCCTAGTAGTGTTTTTTTTTTTATTTTTAAAAAGCGCTTTTACTGTGAGTATCCATAAAATTAGCTTTACTCTGTGGGCTTTCGATTTTGGGGTACCCAATTTAATAGTTTTTTTTTGTTGAAACACTTTAAAAAAAAAAATGTTTTTAGTGTTAAAAGAATATTTATGATCCCACTTTTTAGGCCATAACTTTTTTATTTTTCCGTAAAGGGGTTTGTTAGGACTTTTTTTTTCGGGATGAATTGACGTTTTAATTTGGGACAAGTTGGGATTTATAGGGTTTTTGAACTTTTTTTCCATTTTTTGTGCTGCGGGATGAACAAAAAAATTTTTTTTTTGGTTAGTTTTTTTTGTTTTTTTTTACGGCGTTAACCGTAGGGGAAAAATTTTAACATGACAGATTTTTAGGGAGGTCTTTTGGGCCGGGGCCCGGATCCCCAAAATTTTAGGGGGGTTACTTTATTTTTTTTTTATTTTTTTGGGGGGCCCGGGGGTTTGGGGTTTTTTTGTAAAGGGGAAAAGGGCGATGTACGGTTTTTTTTTTTAAATTTTTCGTTTTTTGTTTTTAAACTTGTTTCTCACTTTTTTTTAAATTTTTTCCTTTTTTTTTACTTTTCCCCTTTGGGGATTTTTGAATGGGGAGATTTTTTGTTTCTCTCTTTTAAATTTGGAAACCCAATGCACAGCTTGTTCTGTGCACGGGTTTTCCTATTGACAACTGTCAGTCATGATGGGGGCCCAATGCCAAAAAGGGCCGGGGCCCCGGGGGATCGGGGACGTCCCCAAAAAAAACAGGAAGGCATTCTGTCCCCCTCCGTGCTGTCTGTCAGAAGGCAGGAGCGCACGGATCGCTGATCCGTGAGTTACTCCCGCAGCGAAAACGCAGGGGACAAATCTCCCCCGGGCTTTGCTTTTAGTTTTTGGGGCCCCGCCCGGTCCCCAATAATTAAGGGGTTTAACCCCCCCCCTCCCCCCCCCCCGGGAGTGATGCGGGTCGGGGCCGCCCTTTGCGGGAATTTCAGCGTAATATAGCCCAAGGTGGGTTAAACCCCCCAAAGCGACCGGGCCCGTATGCATACGCCCAAAGGTTTTAAAGGGGTTAATGACGCTGGGTTTAAAATTTTTTTTTAAAAGGATTTTGGCGCCAAAACCCTTTTCCCTGGAAGATTTGACACTAAAAAAGTTCTCCCCTTTGTTTGCAAAAAATTTTCTTTTTTATGGATTTTCCCCCAAAATTTTTTTTTTAAAATTTTTTTGACAAAAATAAATTTTCCCCCTTTTTTTGCTAAATATGTTTTTTTACTTTTTTTGGGCCCTTAAAATATTTTATTTTTTAGGATTTTAAAATTTAAAAAATTAAAAATTTTTTCCTTAAAAAATTTTTCCCCCCCAAAAAAATTAAATCCCCCCTTTTTCCCCCCCCCTTTAAAATATTTTTTCCAAAAAATTCCCCTAAAAAAAAAAAAAAAAAAAAAAAAAAAAAAATTTTTTTAAAAATTTTTTAAAAAATTTTTTTATTTCTTTTTTTAAAATTTTTTTTTTTTTTTAAATTTTTTTTTTTTTTTTTGTACAATTTTTTTTTTTTTTTTTTCTTTATTTTTTTTTTCCCCCTAAAAAGATTTTTTCTTCCCAGTTTTTGGGGTAATTTATTAGCGCCAAAAAAAAAACGTTCTTTTAGCGCCAAAAGCAACATGGGCCTTTTTTTTTTTTTTTTGTCCCAAAAAACCGTAAGAAAACATTTTTTTAGCGGAAAAAGGGCAACATAAATTTTAATTTGGGGCCCAAAATTTCCTTTTTAAAAAATAAGTATTTTAGTGCCAAAATCCTTTTAAAAAAAAGGGGATTATGGTCAAAATCCTTTAAAAAAAAAAGTATTTTTGGTAAAAAAGGGGAGAAAAATTTTTTAGGTCAAAACCCTTTTAAAAACCGCACAAGTTTTTACTTTGATAGGGAAATTCAATGGTTTCCTTTTTTGGGATGTTTTTAGGACCCCCAAAATTGGTGTTTTATTCAGGTCTGAAGGGAAACAAAACAAACACACTACCACAGTTGTATGTCTGAATGAGTTTTTGAAATTTTTTTCCCCAAGGGAAATTGAGTTATAAACCTTTTTTCTGGCTATTTAAAAAAAAGATAAAAAATTTTGTAGTTTTTCAATTAGGTCTTAAAAGGTATAGAAAAAATTTTTTTTTGTGAAGTAACCAATTAGTTTATTTTTAAAATTTGTGGGAAAAGATAAACAAATTATACTATTTCTTTTCAAAAACCTAGACATTGTCTTAAAGGGCGCCAACAGTGAGAAATTTTTTGGGACATTTTATGTTTTTTTTAAAGGGGGGGCTCACATGAATATGAAAAACTGGACATGTCTTTCTTTTTTTTCTCGGGGGGCCCCCAAAATGATAAGAGATTTTTGGGTAAGTCTGCACATTCCAAGTTTAATAGGAAAATTTTCTCCCCCATTTTACCTTCTAATATTGTGGGCAAATTATGCCTTTTTTTAAAAGTAAATACAAAAAAATTGGAAGGCAGATACAAGATGGGGTTGAAAAAGGGTTTGTTTCCTAACTTTTCCCCCTTTTTGAGAGGGTTTTTTTAATACAGAACCTACAACTATCGGGGTTTTAAAAGGGGTGCCCTTAATGTAAAATGCTGGACTTCCCAGAACCTTCACCAGATTCCCTGAATGTGATTCGGGATTTTTAACCCTTATCTCAATATTTTTTATTTGGTTTTTCAAGTTTGGGATTTCACCCTTTACACTTTACTTTTGTTTTATTTTAAAATTTAAAACAATATAAGCATAGGATTATTTTTTTTAACTTGCAAATGGTTGTAATTTTCCCCCCATCAGCCACCCCCTTTTTCCCTTAAACCCAGTTTACTGGATTTAAGAATGAAAAAGTGCTACCCCAACCATGGTCTTTGTTCATCTGAGTTTTTTTAAACCTTTTTCCCCCCGAAATCTTTTTCCCTGGTCTTTTCGGGAATGCGGACTTGCAGGTTCCCTCAGGGCCCTTTGTAGTGACAACACATTTCTTTCCAAAAAAAGGGGCCAAAATTCCCAAAAAAGGAGGAAGATAATTAAAATTAGCTGTTGTTTGTTGCTATGATTAATTGCCTCTGTATGTATTTGGGTTTGATTTCCCAAATTTCCAGTTTTGAAAAATTTCTGATCACCTAGATAGCCCCAGGGGGCTTCTAAAAATTTTTTCCCCATATCTGCAAATAACCTTTGGGCCCCTATAAAGATGGGTACGGGCTATTTTATTCCCAACCGCATTTTACTAAAATGGGGCTCCCATTTTTACGGGGTTTGGGTTATTGTGCTCGTTTAACAAAAAAGGTAGGGGTATGGGTTACTGTGTACAGGGTTTTTTCTTTTTGACATTTTTACTGTGGTTGGCGTAAATTTCTTGCTAGATTTTAACGGGAACCCTTTACTTGCCCCCAGGTTTTCCATTTAAAAACATTGTTACCACAAACCCAATAAAAATACGTGGTGAAACTTCCCAAAAAGGTGTGGAATGCCCAATGTTTAAATTTGATGTGTTTTTTTGTTACTAATGGGTTTTTACCTTGGACACTAAAACCCTTTTTTCTTTCCCCCAGGGGTTTTACATATCTATAGAGGTACAAATTATTAAGATTAGGTTGTGGGAAATGTGTCGGGACTGATCATAATTTGGACATACATTTCCCAAGCTATTTTGGGGCATGAGTCTTTCCCCCTTTTGCAAAAGGAAAAAAGGAACCCGGCCCCCTTTCCCAAAAAACCCATTTGGTATTACCCTTTTAACAATGCAGGTTTTCCATGATATGGAAGCTGCTTTAGCTTGCTGAAGTTTTCTCCCAAAGCAAAATTTGGATACCTTCACTGGGAAAACTTTCCTAAGGGAGCTTCTTTTGAGTGTCCGGGGAAAAACCCAAAAGTCCCCCCTCTGAAGGCCATTTTCTGGGGACCCTGTGTTTGGGAATTAAAATTTGGGCCCACCCCCAAGGGAAAGGGAAAAAACCCAAACCCTTAAAATTTGGGTTTATGGGAACATAGTTTTAAAATTTTTTTGGGGTTTGGTGTGCCCTTTTCATAAAATTTATGCCCATGGTATTTTTGAAAATTACATAAAAACTTTTTCCTTTGAGTCAAGGGAAAACACCCTTATAGGGAAATGGAGGAGGTGACAGGGGGCGGTGTGCATATCCAACAATCTGATACGTTTAGTCCTTCATTTAGAATCATGTGGTTTTTTATGAATTATTTTTCCCCATTCTTTATTAAGTGTGTTATTTTAGTCCCCTGTCCGGATCGCTGACAGCGCACCCTTAGGAGAGTCGTAATTTTGGGGTAAAACCACTTTTTTGGGCGGGGGGAAGAAATGGACCCAAAAAAATTTCGGCTTTTTTTAAAAGTTTACCGGGTGCTTGTGGCCCAGCGCATTTGGAAAGGGCCCGTAAAACCTTGGCCCCAAAAAACTTTTCTCACGTGTTTTTTATCCCCAACCGTCTCCTGGCTAAAGAGTGTGTGTTTCCCTCTAGGGAATTCGGTTTGGGGAAATTGGAAAAATCCCACTTGTAAATGTTTTTTAAACTTTTAACCTTTTACTTAAAAGCCCGGGCACATGGGAAAGGTCAATTTTGCCTGCTGGAGTTGATCTGCTGGGGGAAGTGAAAACCCCTTAACGGGGGGACATTTCCCCAAATTTGTATTCATAGGGAGAAAACCCGGGTCACTTTGGGGGGCCCGGGTCCCCTTCCCGAGAAAAAGGTTTAAGGGAAGAAAACTCTGTCCGGGGTTCCCTGTTCTCCTTATGGTTTTTTTGGAATTTTTAAATTTTTAAATTTGTTCCATTTAGTCTTCTATTTTGCATGTCTGGGGATGATAAGGCTTTGGTACGTTTGGGGGTTTCCCTAGGGCTGACATTATGTTTTTTGAAAAAATTTTCCCCGGGTGAAATGGGTCCCTTTCTTTTCTGTTTTCCAATTCCTCGGTATCCTACCTGCACAAAAACCTCACTCAGAAGTTTTTGTGTTAATGTGCATTTGGTTTTTGTTCAGGAAATGCTTCCGGCCATCTGAAAAAAAGATCAAAAACATACAAGCACAAATTAATACTTGCCCACGGGAGGAAAGTTGAATAAAATTATTTAAACTTGTGAAAAGGAAGAGGGGATTAGGCTTTATGTTTTCGGGGTTTTTCTTACGGTTGCCCTGGATTGTTAGTGCACAAAAATATAAACCTTGTACGAGTCCGCCAGGAAAGTGCTGAATCTGGGTTTAACCCATAGTTTGTAAACAGTGGTTTTTCAGGGCCCCTTTTTTGTGGGTTGTGTTTTTCCATGGCCCAAATTGCGCCATCTTTGGGAAAACGGGGCTCGTGGCGGCGGGGTTTGGTGGATTTCCCCGAATATCCCATCGGGTTCTTTGGTCCCATTAGCCCATTTTTTTTTTTCTTCTGCTGTAGCCTGTTTTGAAAAAGCTTTAAGACAAAACCTAAAGGTTTTTTGGATTGCAAGCTTTTGGGCCCTGTTTCACGTCTTTTCCCTTTTTCCCTTTTTCCCCCGGTTTTTTAAAGGCTGCTCTTTTTGCCACATGAAAATTAAAGGCTTTTCCCTTTAGTTTCAAGGGTTTTTTTTTGGGTTTTTTCTGGTTTGAGCCTTTCCCTTTGATTATACCCCACACGTTCTGGAAATAGTAGAGAGCCCATAATTTCCTTTACTGTTTGCCCCAAATTCTTGAGGGTTGTCCAAAAAAGGGGTTTTAAGGAAAAACTTCTTGCTCTCCAATTGGGACCATAGTCGTGTGCCCATTCCGAAGGTGTATCTAGAGTTTGTGTAAATTTTAGCAGTCTTAAACCCTTTGCCACTCTACACGCTTCAGAGAGTGCTCGAAAGCTCCCTCTTGCGCAGGACCCTGACGGTGGAAAAAGGGTTGGCCAAAAAATTGTGTTTATGTTTTTGTGACCACAGAATATCCCGTATGGAACCGTCCATTTATTTTCCTTGCAATTTTGGAGCCCTTACAAATAAAATCAAAATTTAGGATTAGCCAAAAGGGGTTTTTATCAACATTTTCAAACTACTGTTTCTTGTTGCTTTTGAGATATACAAACTTTTTCATGTGTGGCCCTTGCAATTCTGTTTTTAGTTAAAGGTTTTTACCAAAAAAACTTTCTTCCGCCCCCCCCCATTTTGAATCCATGTTAAACTATTGGGAGGAGAGTAGCTGGATTCAATGTAGTGCCCTTTGGAAAAAGATGTTTTGGGGGATCAAATGGGCCCCTTGATTTAAGTGTCTGGAAAAGGGGGAGGTGTTTTGGGGTGTACCGTGTAAATAGCCCTTTAATGTCGTTTAGGTGTTTAGGACAGTCAAGGGATAGTTCAAGGTGATTTTTGAGGATTTTTCTACAAGTGGGGCCCGCACTGCAGCTACGGCCCCGACCATGAGGGGGGGGGACCTCGTGCTACAGGGGGTCCAGAGTTAAGGGGTAGTATCCCAAAAAAGGGCTGGGCCTCCCCCCGTGTTGTTGTGTGGGGAACCCCCTGTTGGGATGACCAAAAATCTCAAAATGCAGAAGAAAAGAAAAGGGCAAAGAGTTTTTTTTTGGGTTTTTCCATGGGTGGGAGGAGGGATGGGAAAACCCTTTAAAAAAGTGGGGAAATTGTCAAAAGCAAGTGGAGGGAAAAAGGGGAAAAAAGGGAAAAGTAGAAAGACAGGGATTACAACGGTTCCTTTTAAAAAGGGGGCAGACCCCAAGCCAAAGGCCCACCCGTATGAGCTAGGCCCAAAAAAGTTTTCAATTTTTTGGGAGTGTGTTTTGGGACAGGCCAAAAACTTGGGTTTTGGTTTTTTTCCTCAAATCAAAAAGTTTTGCCCCCTTGTGACAGAAAAGTGTCCCAAGAACACAACCTTTTTTTTTTGCCAAAAATTGCATTTCTCGCGAGGCCTTGCACCAATGTCCGCTAGAAAAAGTTTAAACAGACTGATTGTTGCTGTTTGGCAGATTGGCAAAGTGTCTGCACAAAGCAATAAAAAAATGACATTTCTGCGAAATACGAACCTAGTGGTTGATTCCCCTGATTGAAAGGGCTGACTGTAATGCTTGTGTGTACTGCTTTGGGGAGTTTTGCGCCCCCCTTTTGGCAAAATTTTCATTTAAAATGCCCATTTTTGAAAAGTGAATGCAAACAAATATTGGCGTCAGGGGGCAAAAGGAACACTGAATGGCATTAGTCAAATCAATAAGAGTAAAGTAGGGAGCTGTTGGAGGAAACCCGCGCCCCCAAAAATTTTGGGTTTTTGGGTTGGCGATAGGGGTTTTGGGCCAATACAGGGACCTTTTTGATTTTCCCTTAAAACATGAACCCCAAAGATTGGTATAAAGGGGGACCCTTTGGCGTTTTCTTCTTGTTGGAAAAAAAATGGAGTATTAGTGGGGATGTTGTTTTTACTTTATGGGTTTGAAATTTAAAAAACTCATCCCAATTTTTTCTGGAAAAAATTGCATCCCCTTGTTTGGGAAAACTTTAGAGGATATTGTTGATCCTTGGGGGTAAAACCGGGTTTTAAAAAGGGACCATTCCGGGGGGCTACTTGCAGCCTTTTCCCCCATTGTTTTTTACCGTTTCCCCCAAAATTATCAGGGACCCGGGGGGAAAAAAGGATGGATTCCTCCTTGGGTTAAAACAAAAACCCGAAAGTGGTTCAGACAAACAGAGCCAAACATGCAAAATAAATTTTTCAGTGGTAGTTGTGATGTTTCTACCTTTTCTTCACGCTAGGGTTTAAATTTAAAAAAATGGCACCCAAACATTTGTAAACAAACAGTAAAAACAAGAGGGAAAAAGGTATTTAAACACTGCAAGCCCAATTTTTTTTACTACCCTTTTGTCCCTTTTGAATTTTTTAAATTTTTGCGGTTTTCTGTTTCATGTTTAAAATTATTCTTGTTTCCCCCCAGTCCTAACGGAAATTTTGGAAATTTCTCAGTTCTCAAATTTAGACGGTATGTGGATACCTGAATGGGCTGATATGGCCCCGCCCTGTATCCACTAGGAAAGGGGAAATTTTTTTTTCCCCCACCTCCCCCCTTCATGTATATTGCCACACCCTTTTCTGAAGCTTTAAAAGGGAGGGGTGGTACAGGGTTGCCCCGCCCCCTCATTGGGGGGCGGGTTGGGAACCCTTTATCGTGGTCTGAGCAGGGGGGGGTTTGCCCGCCCGAAAAAAATCTGCAATTTCTCTTAAAAAACCCCGGGTTTTTTGCCCAAAAAGGGAAATTTTAAATTGTTTTTTTGGTTTGCCCCCTCCTCTGTTATAATTTTCCCCGACCAGAGTTTTTGCTAATTGGGGGGCAAACAAACCCCTTTTTTTTCCTTTTCAGACCCGAGATCTAAAAAAAGGCCTTTGGAGCTTGTAACGTGCGGGGAAAACACTATGCCGCCACTTGGGGTTGCAGGTTTTTAGTTAGACCCGCAGGGGTGTTTAAGTTTCCCCCAACAAAAAATTTTAAAATAAGAGTATCGCAAAATCATTCCCCATGTATTATTTTCCAAATAAATCCCTTTTTTTGCTGCAAACCTTGCATAAAAAAATTTTTCAACAGACTACCTTTTTGGGTCAGGGTAAAAAGAGGGTATGGATGTCTCCTTTTAGTTTCTCCCCGCCCAATCTTGGGCCCTGTGCAGGATTCCCCCACCCCTGTGCACAGTTTTTGCTTTTGCTGCCCCGTGTCTTTTTTTTTTCAATTTTTTTAACTGCATCCCTTTTTCACTTTAACCCCCTAGCTTCCCCGTTTTAATGCTATAGGGGGGGCCCGTTTAAACCCGGCTTTCATTAAAAAGTGACTTGAAAAACTGCACCTTTTGGGGGTTAAAAAACCATTTGGGTTTTGGGGGAAAGGGTTGGCAATTGTGGGGATAAGACTTGTTTTTCTCGGGGGGAAAGGGTTTTTAATCGGGAGTTAAATCTGGGTTTTTACACCGCCCCGTCTGATTAAAGAGCGATAGGGGGTGTAACTAATATCTGTTGTGCGCACTCTCCCCTTGTCCCTTCCTAAAGTGGGGGGCTGTGGAGCAGCTTCCCCGGATAAAAAACCCGTTTTGGTTAAAATTACAGGAATTTTCCCTGGGGTTTGATTTGGGGCGGGGGAGTCCCAATTAAACCAAAATTTTTCGCCCAAACAAAGGGTTTTGCTGGCCACCCCTTTTTGTACAAAATCCAGACTCCAGGGTTAATTGGGCGGCGGTTTTAAAATATTCCCTGCATAGGGAGATGGAAATTTTTTTTGGGGAGGGGCATAATAAAATAACCCCTTTTTTGTTCTTTACTTTTGTTAAAAACCCCTGTTTCAATCTCTTTTTCTTTCCATCACCCCAAATAAACCAATCTTGTCAAAGCTTGTGATCTTTAATTTCCCGCCCCCCCTTTTTGGGGGCGGCCAAAATCTTCCACAAAGGGTTTCTTTCCGCAACCTGTATTAACCCCAAACTTTCCCTTTTTTTTTCAATTTTTTACAACCAGTTGCAAACAGCTCTCTTTTCCCCCGGGACCTTTCTTTTACTATCTCCTGGGCTGTAAACCAAAAAGGCCTGTTTTCCCCGTGTGTTTCCCATATTCAGAATTCCTGCAGTCCCCTGTTAAGCAGCCCTATGCTTAAAAACCCCTCCCCCCTTCATTCTGTTTATTTCCCTTTTTTCTTCTTTCCTTAAGGGCTTCCTCAATGGGTCTTAAACCGTGTCTTATCAAAAAGAAACTTTTTAAAGAAACAGTTAGGGGGTTCCAAAGGGTTCCCTACTTCCCCGGTTTTTATGGACTAGTCAATTTTCCCCCCAAAAACCAAATGAGAAACACAATATACAGGGAAACACAAAAGGGAAAATTTAAATACAGCCCCCAAATTTTCAAAAAAGAGCAACAGGGAAACTCATCAAACCCTTCCATTTTTTATCAGGTTCTTGCAAAAAGCTCAAGGGGTTTTAATAAAAAAGGGACAAAGTTACTTTAACTCGGACGGGGAAAAAAAAAAGCAAATTAGAAGCAAGATCAGTTGGTAAGGTTTAAAAGGGCCACCTGTCAGCGCCCGAATTGTTGTAGTTTTTTTGGTTCCACGGGGCTACCGTAGTCCGCTTGGGTCCGGGGTGGTCCCAAACAAGTCATCTTCCTTTTCCCCCGAGCCTCCGTTTTTAGAGCGCCAGGGTTTTTTAGGGGGAAATTCATGGGTTTTCCCTTTTTGTTGTTGTTTGGCCCAAAATTTGGTGTATTTTCAGGTTGAATGGAACAAAACCCAAAAACACCATTTTTACAGTTGTATGTTTTTGAAAGAGTTCTGAAAGTTTATTTCCAAAGCATTGAGTTATTAAAAACCCTTTTTTTGGTTCTTGACAAAAGATTTATAAAATTTGTTGTTTTTAAAATTTGTGTCATAACCAAAAGTATAGAAAGGAACCCTAAAAATTTTTGAAGAAAACCAATTAATCTTATCTTTAAAAAAAGTAGACAAGATAACAAACTATACTTTTTCTTTCATTAAAATTTACATTGCCCTTTAAAGGGGCCCAAAAGTGAGATATTTATTTGACATTTATGTCTTTTTTAAGGGGCTCACATGAGATTTTGAAAACCCTGGGACATTTTATTTTCTTTTTTTTTTTTTTTTTTTTTGTTTTTTTTCTTTTTTTTTTTTTTTTGGTTTTTGGGGCCCCTATAGATAAGGAGAATTGTAATTTTCTGCACATTTTTAAGTTTTAAAAAGGGATTTTCTCTAAATTTACCCTTCTAATATTTTAGGCTTTAATTGCCTTTTTATAAGTGGGAAAACCCAAAATGGAAGGCAGATTTCAGATGGGGATAAAACAAGAGGATGATTCCAACACATATAAATTAAAATTTTATGTTTTTTTTTTTCTTTCCAAACCCCTTTTGTTGGGGGGAAATTACAAACCAGTGGGTTAATTTATGCAAAACTTTTAAAAAACCCGACCTTTTAAAACCCAAGGGAAAAAATCGGGTAAAAAAAATTTGGCAAAAAAAAACGAAAAAGCAGCAATAAATTGGGGGTTTTTCAGGGTGCTTTTTTACAGGCAGGGGGAAAAAACTCAGTGTTAGTATTTTTGGGTTTCAGGTCGTTTTTTTTTTCCCTGCAGTTTTTTGACATGGCCCCTTTAAAGGGGCCCTTTACTCGGCAAGTGAAAATTTCCCGGGTTTATTGCGACCGGTATTTGCACTGATTTGGGGGGCTTTTTCCCCGGCCCCGCGGAGGGGGACGGGGGGCGGCTTTTTTTCCGCGAAAGAGGGTAAAAGCCCCCCCCTTCCGTTGAGTGCACTTTTTCTGTCCGGAACCAGCGGAAGAATGTGCATGCTCAATTTTTTTTTCTGGCGGCCCAAAGGGCGGGGGGGGGGGACCCCCCCGCACGGATTTTTCATAGCTCCCCCTTTTGCTAATTTTTTTGCCCAAAAACCCCAAAACCGCCTTTAAAGACCGGCCGAAAAACCCGTTGCCCCGGGGATTTTGCCCCTTTGTGTGCTGGCCTGCTATACCCTTTTTGTTTTGGGGGCTTTAGCTCCCCCCCTACAGTTGGTATCTCCAACAGTTTTATAAGGTTTTCCTTTTGGGTTTCAAAAAAGAAAGTAAAACCTGTTTTCCCTGTAAAACTGAGGGAAACCCTCTGAATTGCTAATGACATGTATTTGAGAAAAGTCTTATAATTTCATCTACTATCAATTCTGGGTGTTTGTGTGGAGGTGATAGGTGCTCTTTAAGCCTTTAAATAGCTGCCTGTTTTATTGCCTCTGACACAGTTTTAGGCTAGGTTCACACCACATTTTGGAATTCTGTTGAAATGTCTTTTTTATGTTTGAAAAATGTGCATGTTTTATACAGGAAGCAATAACATTTTAAGAAAAGCAATGTGATTGTTTGACAGATTTTATAGGTCGCAGCATAAAATGGAAGTATTAGGCTAAAGCTCACACGGCTTAACTGCGGGGCGTAATTACGCACCGCAATTACGCCGTGTGGCTGGGGGCAGGTGGGGAGCGGGGGAGGGAGCGGGGGGCCGGCACTTCACTGGCCCATAGACAATCATTGCTAGCGGCGCGTATACGCCGCTAGAAAGTGACATGTCAATTATCTCCCCCCTCTGCGTATTCGCCAAGCAGGTGGAGGAGACGTAATCCATAGTTCTCTATGAGAACTGTGGATTACCGTAATGAATGGGCCGTTTTCAGCCCGTAATTTGCGCACTTCGGCGCGTAATTACAGACCGAAATACAGCCCATTTTAAGCCATGTGAACATGGCCTTAAAGAGGACCTGTCACCAGGTTTTTTGTATGTAAAATAAATGACTATACCTCAAAGGCTTTGTTTGCATAAAGGAATAAAAGTAAATCCTTAAAATAAAGCTGTTATACTTCTTTTTAGTATATGCAAATGAGCTGCAAAGAGTCAAACTTACGTTTTGCGTCAGAGAAGAGTCCAATAAAATCAGTTACATTTGCATAAAACACTCCCCTTTATTGTAATTAGTTTGGCCGTTGTATTGAAATCCCGCGCATGTGTGTAGTGTCTTAATGCACGAGCACAGTTACAGTCTCTTCAGTGTAACTTCAGTTACAGAGGAGATGGGTGGCAGAGTGTGCAGAGGAGATGGGTGGCAGAGTGTGCAGAGGAGATGGGTGGCAGAGTGTGCAGAGGAGATGGGTGGCAGAGTGTGTGCAGAGGAGATGGGTGGCAGAGAGTGCGCAGAGGAGATGGGTGGCAGAGTGTGCAGAGGAGATGGGTGGCAGAGTGTGCAGAGGAGATGGGTGGCAGAGAGTACACAGAGGAGATGGGTGGCAGAGTGTGCAGAGGAGATGGGTGGCAGAGTGTGCAGAGGAGATGGGTGGCAGAGTGTGTGTAAAAGG
>JAODAL010046474.1:0-30881 GCA_025379985.1 Phyllomedusa bahiana | reverse complement strand
CCTGTCGGGGAAACCCCCATAGAACAAAATTGGAGGAAACAGCGCTCCCCTGAAAGGGATTTCCCATAGAAAAAAAAAGGGGGAAAAAACACAGGTCCCCTGTAGGGGAACTCCCAATAAAACAGAATGGGAGAACACACGCTCCCCTGTACGGGAAAAACCCCAAAAGAACGAAGGGGGAACACAGCGCTCCCCTGCGGAATTTATAGAAAAATGGAGAAACACAGCGCCCCCTGTACTGGGAATCCCATAAACAGAAGGAGAACACAGCGCTCCCGTAGGGGAACCCCATAGAACAGAATGGAAAAATTGGGCAAGTGTGACCGGGTTCTGCATTCGGGCTGGTAATTTCCGGGGGCACCCCCTCCCTCCTTTTTTCTGGTGCTTTAATCCCAAAAGGAAGTAGGTTTTCTTTTTCCAGGCACATGTGGTGTGCTGGGATATACGGCGGGTTATGGTTTCACCGTAATTGTGGGCGCATTGCAGTGTAATTTCACCCCGAGGTACGCCCCAAAAATCAGCATTTTAATCCCCCTGGGTGCCCCCCACTCCGCAAAGGAAATTTACTTGCTTTTCTATTTTTGGACCCCGTGACTTTTGCAGTTTTTTGCACTCAGTTTTAGGGGTTTTTTTTTTCACGCTTTTTGGATTCCACCACCCCAGTGACTTAATCGTAATTTTTTGCTTTTTTTGGGTAAAATCCAAAACAGTTTTTTGTTTTTTTTTGGCACTGGGGGAACAGCTTTTGAAAAATTTTGCTTTTTTGCCGTCCCCCTTGCACCCAATGTTTTTTGCCCAAAAAACCGGCGAAAAAATGAACGTTCTAATTTTTTTGGGAACGACGGTGGTGTAAAAAACCCCGCCCCGGCGGAAAATCCTGAGTGTGAAATATGCACGGATTTTCTATTTTTAAAACTAAAAGGTTTAATCACTGAAAATTATCGGGTTCAAGGTTCTAAATTTTAATTCAAATTTCTTAAAAAATTCAATTTAAGGGGCCCCAAAAAAAACAATAATAGGAAAAATGTTAAAACCCTATTACTAAGAAAAACACAACAATCATCTAACGCAGAGGATCACCTAGGGCGGCATCGCCGGCATGGATGGAATTTGGCTTTTAAGCGCCAAATTTCATGCGCATTATAGTAGCCTAGAACGTGCTTGATATATGATCCTTTTTACCGGTTTTAGAGCTTCTAGCCAGGCGACAGTTCGGCTCAGGTAAACCACATTTTAAAATGCTCTCCTGATCCAGCAGTAATGGCCCCTGATTATGGCATTTGGGGGGGCCTTTTCATATGTGAAATGGGGTGTGCTGATTTTTGGCTTCTGGCTTAGCCCCCGTTCATAATTCCCCTTTTTGTTATTGGGTAAATTAGTAAATCATTTGACATGGGGAAAAAATATCTAGAAAAATGAGGGGGGGGGGTGGCAAAAATGTCCTACTCACATCACCCACAATGTTGAAACTTCAAGAAGGTTGTTGACCATAGTGTTGATCCTCCAATCCAATGTACAGGTCATCCCAAAAGGGTATTTTGGGAAATGTATCTATTATTCCCTTATAAATACCCTGCCTGTACAGTAGGGGCACCGCCCCGAAAAGGGTGCCCCTACCCTAGGTAGTCCCTACACTAGCATGAAAGGGGTTGTCTCAAGTCACTGTTTCATAGAAACCAAACACATTATTTTTCAGATCCTGTATTCCTGGGCAGTTTTCTGTAATTTTGCATATGGGTTTTTTTGTTTTCAGCTTTACTAAATTGGTAAACCGTCAGCTTCTCTGAGGCCCAGAGAATCTTGAGAGCTAAAGTAAACAGTAGTAATGAGTGTCTTTTGTCTGAAAGATCAGATAACACCCAAGCTCTCAGGCTGCCAGCAGTTCTGTGCCAAGACCTGTGGGATTACTTCACTCCCTGCTATCAGATAAGACAAACAGCAGGGGAGTGCAAGCAAACAGGTCAGTCACTAGAGAAACCAGAAAGCCCTCAGAAGATGATAAAATCATTTGTAGCTCCTTAACAAAAAAAAGATGAACAAAGCAATATATTTGGAAAACGTCTTCATTTAGTGTTCCCTACATGTTGAAAGCTATTCTTCATAGCGAGACAACCCCTTTAAGTCCGGACGCGTTTCCCCGTATAACTTACGGTTCCTCAGGGGTATTCTGCATATAAAGTATTAAAGTAGATGGATTAGGTTGGGGTGTAAAAACATCATCTAAAGGGAACCAGCAGTCATGGCCTCCTACAGCAAACCATGTCCCTAGGTCCAGAATCAAAAGGTTTACAGACGCCGGTTCTCAAATCCAAAAAAATGAAACTGCAGGAAGTCCACAGAAAATGTAATTACAGTATATTACAAAAGTGACGAACTCTGGGGGAGATATTATTTAGAAAGTTTTTTTTTTTTCTTGTGATTACGCCTTTAAGAATTTTTTTTGTATTGGATAAGAGATATTGGATTGTATGGATTGGCCTGTTGAACCCATTTTCTTTGGCTTGCAGAGGATTCCTGTTGAATGTGTTTGCGAAGAGCGGCTCAGATGGACCATTTGCCCGAGCGGAGAGGGGTCAGATACCGTTCTCTCAGGTAAGATGCAGAAACTGTTGAGGAAGCTGTAGAACCACCTACAAATTGAACAGGAAGTTGGAGTCTGAAGCTGTAGAACCGGCCACAGCTTGAACAGAAAGTGGGAGTCTGAAGTTGTAGAACTGCCCACAGCCTGAACAGGAAGTGGGAGCATGAAGCTGTAGAACTGCCCACAGCATGAACAGGAAGTGGGAGCCTAACGCTATAGAACCACCCTCTGCCTGAAGAGGAAGTGGAAGCCTGAAGTTGTAGAACTGCCCATAGCCTAAACAGGAAGTGGGAGCCTGAAGCTGTAGAACTGCCAACATCCTGAACAGGAAGTGGGAACATGAAGCTATAGAACGGCCCACTGCCTGAAGAGGAAGTGGAAGCCTGAAGTTGTAGAACTGCCCACAGCCTGAACAGGAAGGGGGGAGCCTGAGTGTAGAACCCCCTACTTGAACGGGAAATTGGAGTCTGAAGCTGTAGAACTGCCCACAGCTTGAACAGAAAGTGGGAGCCTGAAGCTGTAGAACTGCCCGCAGCCTGAACAGGAAATGGGAGCCTGAAGATGTAGAACTGCCCGCAGCCTGAACAGGAAGTGGGAGCCTGAAGCTGTAGAACTGCCCACATCCTGAACAGGAAGTGGGAGCCTGAAGCTGTAGAAGCGCCCACAGCCTGGACAGGAAAGGGGAGCCTGAAGCTGTAGCACCGCCCACAGCCTGAACAGGAAAGGGGAGCCGGAAGCTGTAGAACCGCCCACAGCCTGAACAGGAAGTGGGAGCCTAAGCTGTAGAACCGCCCACAGCCTGAACAGGAAGTGGAGTCTGAAGCTGTAGAATGCCAAAGCCTGAACAGAAAGTGGGAGTCAAAGCTGTAGAACTCCCACGCCTGAACAGAAAGTGGGAGCCTGAAGCTTAGACGCCCACAGCTGCCAGATTGGGAGCCTGAAGTGTAGAACCCCCACAGCTGAACAGGAGGTGAAGCTGAAACTGTAAAATTGCCCACTGCCTGAAGAGGAAGTGGGAGTCTGACGTTGTAGAACTGCCCATAGCCTGAAGAGGAAGTGGGAGCCTGAAGCTATAGAACGGCCCACAGCCTGAACAGGAAGTGCTAGCCTGAAGTTGTAGAACTGCCCATAGCCTGAACAGGAAGTGGGAGCCTGACGCTATAGAACCGTCCACTGCCTGAAGAGTAAGTGGGAGTCTGAAGTTGTAGAACTGCCCACAGCCTGAACAGGAAGTGGGAGCCTGAAGCTGTAGAACCGCCGACATTCTGAACAGGAAGTTGGAGCCTGAAGCTGTAGAATCGCCCATAGTCTGAACAGAAAGTGGGAGCCTGAAGCTGTAGAACCACTCACAGCCTGAACAGGAAATGGGAGCTTGAAACTGTAGAACTATGCAACTTGGACCACTGTTTTAGCCAAAGCAATGAAGGCACTTCAAAAGAAGCTATAAATCTGGAGGATCCAGCTTGTCCTAACCCCATAGCGACATTTGATGTACCCATATGTCATAGGTGGGAAGGGGTTACTGTAAATTGACGTATAGCTACGCCATGAAGATCGCACGGGCTCACAAGCGGAGTGCACATGATAGGAGAATGGAACTAGCTGTATATTACGACTGGCTCCATGCCCTGTCGGCTACAATCGGAAGTGGCAGCTGAGGGAAAGACAGAGGGAGGGAGCTCCCTCTGTCTCTAGTGGCACCCCCACAAGCGTAGGGTACCGATGGCACCTATGACAACCCAGAAGCCTAACAAAGGTTTCCGGGTGGCCTGTGACGTCGTCACGTCCAGCCATGCCCTAGTGATTGACAGCAATACATAGAAGTACAGCTATGTACTGCTATGTATTGTATCAGCAATCATATAGATCACTGAGTCAAGTCCCCCACGGGAACAAGTCAAAAAAATAAAGTGAAAAAAGTAATAAAAAAAAAACAAAAGCTTTCCCCATTACAAACGCAATCGCCAGTATTGCAGCATTTTCTTCACCCTTTCTTCCAAAAAATGTATTTAAAGGCGTTCAAAAAAGTAATGTCCCCAAAAATTATAGCAGTAAAAACGTCAACTCATCCCACAAAATACAAACCTCTACTCAGCTCTGTACACAGAAAAATAAAAGTTATGGCTCTCAGACTATGGTGGTGCAAAAATGTTTTTTCTTCCTTTTTTTTTTAAAGTGTTTTTATTGTGTAAAACATAAAATAAAAATGGTATTACCATAATCGCATCAACCTTTTGAGTGAAGTTATCATGTTATTTATACCACACGGTGACCACTGTAAAAAAATTAAATAAAAAACACTACCAGGGTTGCTGTTTTTTTTTTTTTTTTTAAACACCTCACAAAAACCTTGATGAAAAGGGATCAAAGTGTCCTATCAACACCATAAAGGTACCAATAAAAACCATCAACTCATCCCGCAAAAAACAAGCCCATAATCATCTCCATATACAGAAAAATAAAAAAGTTATGGCTGTCAGACTATGACGACATAAAAACACAATTTTTTATAAACACATTATTGTGTAAAAGTAATAAAACATAAAAAAACGATATAAAATTGTTGTCGTTGTAAATGTACCGACCCCCAAAGAAAAGTTATCCTGTCACTAATTCCGCACAGTGAATAGTATAAAGATGAAGCCCAAAAAACATTGGTGGAACTGCTTCTTTTTTTTTTTTTTTCCCCATTTTCACAGTCCAATGCTAAAAACTCTATGAAAGTCCTGTAGGCTCAAAATGCACAATATAGCCCTAGATGAGATCCATGAGGGGTGTTGAATCCAAAATGGGGCGACTTCTGGAAGGTTTCACCTGTTCTGCTATTTTGGGGGCTTTGTAAATGCGACATGGCCCCACCAAAATCTGCGTTCCAAAGCTAAATAGCGCTCCCTCCCTTGTACCCCCTGCCATGCGCCCAAACAGCAGTTTACACCCACATATAGGGTATTGCTGAACTTGGAAGAAATTGCGTAACAGCTCTTGGGGTACTTTTTTTTTCCAAGATTCCTTTTGACAATGAAACATTTTCAGCTAAATCTGCAGATTATTGGATTAAATAAAAATTTTTCATTTTCGTAGCCGACTGTTAAAAAAATTTGTGAAACACCTGTGGGTGTCGATATACTCACTACACCCCTGGATATATTCCTTAAGGTGTGTAGTTTCCAATATGGGGTCTTTTTAGGGGTGTTTATTAAGTTTTAGCATCCGCAAACCTAAAGAAAATTATAATGAAAATGAGACCCCAGAGTATAGTAGGTGCTGCTCCTAGTCTGAAGCTTGTGGTTGAGCCAAATAATGCACTAGGGCCACATAAGGGATGTCACTAAAAACGGCAGAATTGGAGGAATCGATGTTGAGTTCGATTTACTTGTTATCATTTATCATGTTCCAGTGAATAATGGATAAAAATTTAAATTTTGCAAGAAAAAGTGAAATTCTAAAATCTCATGTCCAATTTGCAAAAAAAGTGAAATTCTAAAATCTCATGTCCAATTTGCAAAAAAAAAAAGTAAAATTCTAAAATCTCATGTCCAATTTGCAAAAAAAAAAAGTAAAATTCTAAAATCTCACGTCCAATTTGCAAAAAAAAGTGAATTTCTAAAATCTCACGTCCAATTTGTAAAAAAATGTTAATTTCTAAAATCTCATGTCCAATTTGCAAAAAAAAAAAAAGTAAAATTCTAAAATCTCACGTCCAATTTGCAAAAAAAAGTGAATTTCTAAAATATCACGTCCAATTTTATTTAATGAAAAAAAGAATGGGTTAATAAACTTACTAAACACTGTTCTGAATACTTTAAGAGGTGCAGTTTCTTAGATGGAGTCACTTATTGGGGTATCTATCACACAGGCCCCTCAAAGCAACATCAGAACAGGAATGGTCCCTAAGGAAAAAAATAATCAATGTTGCAAATTTTCTTTAAAAATGTGAAAGCTTATTACTTAATTTCTAAGACCCCTAATATCGTCCTACAGTGGACATATGGTAGATGTTAGTTATAAACGATTTTGAGTGGAATAACTATCTGTTTTACAGGCAGAAATTTTTGAAGTTTGAAAATGGCAAATTTTTCATGATATTTTTCACAAATAAACAAGGATTGTATGGTCCAAAATTTCTTACTAACTTAAAGCACAATGTGTCACGAGAAAACAATCTCTGAATCACATGGAAAGGAAAAAGTATCAAAAAGTTATTCCCACATAAAGTGACACATGTCAGATTTGACAAATGGGGGCGCTGTCAGGAAGGCCAAATCTGGCTGTGGTGGTAAGGGGTTAATATTAAACAGATGCTTCATTGCTCTGATGGGTGCCAGGTAATAGGTCATTTCATTTTAGTCGGTAACCTTGTGCTTTGAAGACAGTTGAAGGGTCTCGGCACAGGGGCTCATCATCTATGGGAAGTGACTACTCTGAACTGCCCAAACATTTGACAATGTACTTAAGTTTTTCATTGCAGCTCTTCCTTAGCACAGTTACTCTTCGCTCCGGTTAAACCCACTTTCCCATGTACTGATTTCTATGAAATGTTGAGTAAGTTTGCAAATATTTGCTGTTTTCTGTTGACTTCCATCACGTTGTATTCCCTAATTTTATTCCAAGCTGCTATTATCAGGCTGCAGGAGCTGAGATGTCACCGGAGTCGCCCTGGTTCAGTCCCTGCAGTTACTAACCAGTGTGGTTAACCCTTTAACGACCTTGAGCGTATGCATACGTCCAGGTGGTTTGGGGGTTAACGCCATAGTTGCCAACTTTTTGAAAATGGAAAAGCAGGAGATTGAAGAGGGCGGCGCTAGGTAGATGCCCTTATAGCCAGGTAGTAGCCCCCCATAACCAGGTAGTGCCCCTTACAGGCAGGTAGATGCCCCCTTGTAGCCAAGTAGATGCCCCCTTGTAGTCAGGTAGATGCCCCCTTTAGTAGCCAGGTAGTTGTCCGCTTTTGAAGCCAGGTAGTTGCCCCCTTTAGAAGCCAGGTAGTTGCCCCCTTTAGTAGCCAGGTAGTTGCCCCCTTTAGTAGCCAGATAGTTGCCCCCTTTGATAGCCAGGTAGTTGCCCCCTTTGATAGCCAGGTAGTTGCCCCCCTTGATAGCCAGGTAGTTGCCCCCCTTGATAGCCAGGTAGTTGCCCCCATTGATAGCCAGGTAGTTGCCCCCCTTGATAGCCAGGTAGTTGCCCCCCTTGATAGCCAGGTAGTTGCCCCCATTGATAGCCAGGTAGTTGCCCCCCTTGATAGCCAGGTAGTTGCCCCAATAGATAGCCAGGTAGTTGCCCCCCTTTGTAGCCAGGTAGAGCCCCCCTATAACTAATAAAAATAAAATAATAAAAGCCACTTACCTCACCAGGCTCCTGCAGCTCCGGACACCTCCCGGCCGATCTCCTCAGCGGCGCAGGGGAGTGAGTGCAGCCGCGCATCACTTCCCCTGCGCCGCTGACCTGTATGTACGGCGCACACCGGCGCTGTACATACAGGGGGAGGGAGGAGGGGAACGATCCCTCCTGCCTCCTCCCTGCACTGCGAAACTCCGGGTGGGTGAAGCGGCCGCTGCGGCCGCTTCACCCGCCTGTAGGAGCGGCCCGGTGGCGCAAGAGTAGCGCACCAGCGCTACTCTGTCGCCGTGGTCATTTAAAGAACCCCCGCCGCCTGCTGGCGGCGGGAGGAATGCCAACTCCCCCGGGTGGGGGGGTGGGGACCCCAAATAGCGGGACCCCCCCCCGCCAAAAGCGGGAGAATTGGCATGTATGCTTTCCAGGCGTTCGGCTTAAGGGGTTACGGTAATAGCACCATTCACATGGACATGTCCAGCCCAAACCAACCCTTCACGCGACGATGTAGACGCAAAAAACAAACAAAAGTCATGGGTGCCGATTAATCAAAGCATTGACGCTAGAATTCCAGCTCAAATTGTGCCAAAAACCAGCTTTTCGTAACATTTAATATGTGTTTTAGTTAGTTTGAGACGCTTTTGCGGTGTCTTCGTAAGGGGTGTGTCTTCGTAAAAAGGGGACATGATTTTGTGGAAAGGGGGCGTGGCTTAAATGTGACCAAAAATGCGCCAGAGTTTTGTCACAGTTTCTGGCGTGAAAGTAAGCCAACTTAATTGTGGTACAAAGTTAGACTAGACAGTTCTAACCTGCACCGGATTTATCAACACTATGATAAATGTGGTGCATTGTAAAACTGTCTAGTCTAACCTTACACTGTCAGTATTGATAAATCTGCCCCATGGGTCTCATCAGATGGGCAGGAAAAAAAACGACACCCAGAACTGCGGCTTCATTAAGGGGTTGGTTATTGTGAACCGTTATGAAAGAGACGCGGTGAGGTAAACGTGCCCCAAATAGAACGTCTCTCACAGAACACAAGGCCTCCCACTGCCACGTCACTGGAAACCCACAACCTGTCCGGGCACGGGAACATTGTGAGGTAAAACCATAGTTGCCAACTTTTGAAAATGTAAAAGCAGGAGATCAAAGAGGGCGGCGCGCTACGCGCCCCGCGGCAAAAATTTGCATGGACATGCCCATCTTTTGTGTGTGACACGCCCCTTCAAAAAGCCACACCCACTCCGCCTAACTGCATAATGGCTTTGGAAGAAAGCCAGGTAGATGCCCTTATAGCCAGGTAGTAGCCCCCCCAGGTAGTGCCTCTTACAGGCAGGTAGATGCCCCCTTGTAGCCAGGTAGTTGCCCCCTTTGTAGTCAGGTAGTTGCCCCCTTTAGAAGCCAGGTAGGTAGTTGCCCCCTTTAGAAGCCAGGTAGTGCCCCCTTTAGTAGCCAGGTAGGTAGTTGCCCCCTTTAGAAGCCAGGTAGTGCCCCCTTTAGTAGCCAGGTAGGTAGTTGCCCCCTTTAGAAGCCAGGTAGGTAGTTGCCCCCTTTAGAAGCCAGGTAGTGCCCCCTTTAGTAGCCAGGTAGGTAGTTGCCCCCTTTAGAAGCCAGGTAGGTAGTTGCCCCCTTAGAAGCCAGTTAGGTAGTTGCCCCCTTTAGTAGCCAGGTAGAGCCCCCCATGTAGCTAATATAAATAAAATAATAAAATCCACTTACCTCACCAGGCTCCTGCAGCTTCGGACATCTCCGATCTCCTCAGCGACGCAGGGGAAGTGAGTGCAGAGGCGCGTCACACCCCCTGCGCCGCTGACCTGTATGTACGGCGCACATACATACAGGGGGAGAAGGGAGGAGGGGAACGATCCCTCCTGCCTCCTCCCTGCACAGCGAGACTCCGGGTGAGTGAAGTGGCTGCTGCGGCCGCTTCACTCGCCTGTAGGAGCGGCCCGGCGGCGCAAGAGTAGCACACCAGCGCTACTCTGTCGCCGCGGTCATTTAAAGAACTCTGCCGGGAGGGCGGGGAGGGGGGGGGGGACCAAATTAGCGGGACCCGCCAAAAGCGGGAGAGTTGGCATATATGGTTAATGCCCCTGGATGTATGGATACGTCCTGAGGATCGCGCGATCTCTAAAGCAGAGTTCGCACGATCGGCGCGGGGTGTCAGCTGTATATTACAGCTGACATCCCGCAGCGTCGGCCCCGACCCACGATCACTTCGGGGGGAACCGGTTAACCCCTTAATTATCGCGACCATTGGGTCGCAATAACTTAGAGAGACGCAGGAGGAGATCGCTCGATCCGTGCAGCTCCTGCCTTCTGACAGACAGCACAGATGGCACAGAATGCCTTCCGGGTTGTCTGTGACGTCACGATGCCCGGCCGTGCCCTGTGGGCATGGGCCGGGATCGTGACTGACAGTTGTCATAGGAACCAGTGCACAGCAACAAGCTATGTACTGATTCCTATTGAATGAGAGATCTAAAACACAAACATGAAAAATAAAATAAAAACACGTACACCGCCCTTTTCCCCTTTACAAACGCCAATCGCCCCCAAAAAGATCAAAAATAAATAAAGTACCCGTATTTGGTATCGCCGCGTGCGGAACGACCTGCCCTATAAATCTGTCATGTTAATTTACCCGTACGGTGAACGGCGTAAAAAAACCCAAAAAAAACGATCACAGAATTAAGATTTTTGTTCATCCCCCAGCACATAAAATGGAATAAAAGTAATCAAAAACGCCTATAAACGCCAACGCTGTACCAATTAAAACGTCCATTCCTCCCGCAAAAAAAAAGTCCTAACAAAGCCCTGTATACAGGAAAAATAAAAAAGTTATGGCTCTCGAAAGACAGCGATGCATAAATATTCTTTTACACACTAAAAACACTTTTTTTTTTTTTTAAAGTGCTTCAACATAAAAAAAACTATATAAATTGGGTATCGCCATAACCGTATCGACCCACAGAGTAAAGCTAACGTATTACGGATACTGCACAGTGAGCGCTGTTAAAAATAAAAATAAAAAACACTACTAGGATTGCAGTATTTTCTTCACTCTCCCTTCCAAAAAACGGATTTAAAACTGATCAAAAAGTCTTGTCCCCCCAAAAATGATACCAATAAAAACATCAACTCATCCCGCAAAAAACAAGCCCATACACAGCTCTGCACACTGCAAAATAAAAAAGTAATGACTGTCAGAATAGGACAACATAAAAACGCAATCTTTATAGACCTATTTCTATTGTGTAAAAGTAATAAAACATAAACTATATAAACTTTATACCATTGCAATTGTACCGACCCCCATAGTAAAGTTATCACATCATTTACAGTGCACGGCGAACGCTGTAAAATTAAAGCCCAAAAAACAATGGTGGAACTGCGTTTTCCCCCCATTTTCATGGCCCAATGCTAAAAAAAACGATGGAACACCTGTGCACCCAAAATGCACAGTACACCCCTAGATGAGATCCCTGATGGTTGTTGAATCCAAAACGGGGCGACTTCTGGAAGGTTTCGCCTGTTCTGCTACTTTAAGGGCTTTGCAAATGCGACATGGCCCCACCAAAATCTGCGTTCCAAAAGCCAAATAGCCAAATACCCTCCCTTGTAGGCCCTGCCATGCGCCCAAACAGCAGTTTACACCCACATGTAGGGTATTGCCGAACTTGGAAGAAATTGCTTAACAAAGTTTTGGGGTTCTTTTTTCCAGGATTCCTTGTAAGTATGAAACATTTTAAGCTAAAATTGCAGATTATTGGAAAAATTTTTTTTTTAATTTTCACGCCTAATGCTAAAAAAAATTTTGAATCACCTGTGGGGTCTATATACTCAATGCACCCCTGGATATATTCCTTAAGGGGTGTAGTTTCCAATATGGGGTCCTTTTTGGGGTGTTTCTTAAGTTTTAGCAGCTTAGGGCCTCTTCAAAGCTGAAATGGCGCCTAAATAAAATTGCATTGAAAATGAGACCCCAGAGTATAGTAGGTGCTCCTCCTATTCTGGGGCTTATGGTTGAGCCAAATACTGCACTAGGGCCACATATGGGATATCTCTGAAAACAGCAGACCTGGGGGAATTAATATTAAGTTGCATTTACCTAGTCAACATTTACCGTATTCCAGTGAATAATGGATAAATATTGAAAATCTGCAAAAATAGCGAAATTTTAAAATTTCACCTCCACTTTGCTTTAATTTCTGTGAAATACCTAAAGGGTTAACAAACTCCCTAAACACTGTTGTAAATACAAAAAGGGGTCTAGTTTCTTAGAAGGTGTCATTTATGGGGGTATCTAACATGCAGGCCCCTCAAAGCCATGTCAGAACTGGACTGGTCCCTAAAAAAATGTATATTGCAAATTCTCTTGAAAATGTGAGAAATTACTACTAAATTTCTAAGCCCTCTAATGTCATTAGAAAAAAAGGACATTTAAAAAATGATGCCAACCTATAGTGAACATATGGTACATGCTGGTTATAAACTATTTTGTGGTGAATAATTATCTGTCTTGCACGCAGAAATTTTTGAACTTTCAAAATCACAGATTTTTCAAATTTTTCATGAAATTTTGATATTTTTCACAAAAAAACAAGGCTTGTTGGATAAAATGTTCTTACTAACTTAAAGCACAATGTGTCACGAGAAAACAATCTCTGAATCACATGGATAGGTAAGTGTCAAAAAGTTATTCTCACATAAATTGACACATGTCAGATTTCAAAAATAGGGCTGGGTCAGGAAGGCCAAAACAGGCTGGGTCCTTAAGGGGTTAATAGTGGTCCCTGTGTGTCCTCTAATGAGAAAGACTTCACTGGCGCGGCTCAGCCCCCTATGTACCTGCTCCTACCTGCGCCTTATCCAGGAGAGCTTTCGTCTTCCACATGGAACAAGGAATGATGCTCAGTTCTCTGCCTTCTGTCTGGGGCTGCTGCCGATAATGGCCTTTCCATAGATAGACTCTTATAAAAGGGGAGAGGGGGCAGCTGCAGGAACAGGGGGCAGAACATTGCTTGTCTAACTTAGTGTAAGATGATGTATGGATGGAATTCATATACAGGTGAGGGTTGTATTTGTTTGTACAACTCTTCATTCTCCTCTATGGGAGTTCCCAGTACAGGCGAGCACTGTGTTCTCCATTCTGTTCTATGGGAGTTCCCAGTACAGGCGAGCACTGTGTTCTCCATACTGTACTAAGTGAGTACCCAGACCAGGGTAGCGCTGAGTTCTCCATTCTCCTCTATGGGAGTTTCCAGTACAGGGGAGCGCTGTGTTCTCTCCATTCTGTTCTATGGGAGTTCCCAGTACAGGGGAGCGCTGTGTTCTCTATTCGGTTCTATGGGAGTTACCAGTACAAAGAAGCGCTGTGTTCTCTCCATTCTGTTCTATGGGAGTTCCCAGTTGAGGGGAGCGCTGTGTTCTCCATTCTGTTCTATGGCAGTTCCTAGTATAGAGGAGCGCTGTGTTCTCCATTCTGTTCTATGGGAGTTCCCAGTACAGGGGAGTGCTGTGTTCTCTCCATTCTGTTCTATGGGAGTTCCCAGTACAGGGGAGCGCTGTGTTCTCTCCATTCTGTTCTATGGGAGTTCCCAGTACAGGGGAGCGCTGTGTTCTCCATTCTCCTCTATGGGAGTTCCCAGTACTGGGGAGCGCAGTATTCTATCCATTCTGCTCTCCGGGAGCTCCCAGTACAGGGGAGCTCTGTGTTCTCCATTCTGTTCTATGGGAGTTCCCAGTACAGGGGAGCGCTGTGTTCTCCATTCTGTTCTATGGGAGTTCCCAGTACAGGGGAGCACTGTGTTCTCCATTATGTTCTATGGGAGTTCCCAGTACAGGGGAATGCTGTGTTCTCCATTCTGTTCTATGGGAGTTCCCAGTACAGGGGAGCGCTGTGGTCTCCATTCTGTTCTATGGGAGTTCCCAGTACAGGGGAGAGCTGTGTTCTCTCCATTCTGTTCTATGGGAGTTCCCAGTACAGGGGAGCGCTGTGTTCTCCATTCTTCTCTATGGAAGTTCCCAGTACAGGGCAACGCTGTGTTCTCCATTATGTTCTATGGGAGTTCCCAATAAAGGGGAGCGGAATGTTCGGCTTATATTCTGATTACTTATTATGGAATGTGCCAACTAAGGTTTATGCAACCATATGTGATTTACTCAAGATTGTGCCACTATATGTTATTTACTTAGAACTGTGCCACAATACGTAATTTACTAAGGACCATGCCGCCATATGTGACTTAGTAGGGACTGATACTACCCTATGTGCCTTACTAAGTACTGGTGCCACCTTATGTGGCCTAAAGGGAACCTGTCACATAGGTTATGCCCCCCTTGCTGAGGGCAGCACAAGCCAGTGTCAGACCTGCTGTTCCCAGCACTGTGTCCCTTATTCTGTAAGATGCTGCAGTTTTAGAGCATTTACCTCTCAAATCTTATTCATGAGCAGGTGTTAGCTCCACCCACCAAAGGCAAGCCCCGCCCTCTGACAGTTATTCACATGTTTCTACCTATTCAAAGTACTAGGTTTATCAGTTGAGGTGGGCGGGGCTAGACTCAGGTGGGCGGGGTTTGAAAAAAACTGACACTGAAGGACTCTTCGAATGACTCTCCTGGCTGAACACTGCAGATTTGAGCATTAAATACACGAAAACTCCAGCATCCTACAGAATAAGGGGCACAGCGCTGGAAACAGCAGGTCTGACACTAGCTTGTTCTGCCCTCAGCAAGGGGGGCATAACCTATGTGACAGGTTCCCTTTAATAAGGTCTATACAACCATATGTGATTTATTCAACACTCTGCCTCCACATGTGATTTACTAAGAACTGTGCCAACATATGTGACTTGGTAAGGACGGGTGACACCCTATATGATTTACTATGGTCTGTGCCACCATATGTGATTTACTGTGCCGCCAATTCTGCCTTACTAAGGACTGTGCCACCCTCTGTGACTTACTAAGGACTGTGCCACCACATGTGACTTACTAAGGACTGTGCCACCCTCTGTGACTTACTAAGGACTGTGCCACCACATGTGACTTACTAAGGACTGTGCCACCCTCTGTGACTTTCTGAGGACTGTGCCACTCTCTGTGACTTACTAAGGACTGTGCCACCCTCTGTGACTTACTAAGGACTGTGCCACCACATGTGACTTACTAAGGACTGTGCCACCCTCTGTGACTTACTAAGGACTGTGCCTCCATTTCTGACTTACTAAGGACTGTGCCACCCTCTGTGACTTACTCAGGACTGTGCCACCACATGTGACTTACTAAGGACTGTGCCACCCTCTGTGACTTACTAAGGACTGTGCCACCCTCTGTGACTTACTAAGGACTGTGCCACCACATGTGACTTACTAAGGACTGTGCCACCACATGTGACTTACTAAGGACTGTGCCACCCGCCGTGACTTACTAAGGACTGTGCCACCCTCTGTGACTTACTAAGGACTGTGCCACCCTCTGTGTCTTACTTTGGTCTGTGCCTCCCGCCGTGACTTACTAAGGACTGTGCCACCCTCTGTGACTTACTAAGGACTGTGCCACCACATGTGACTTACTAAGGACTGTGCTCTGATAGTTTGTTACAGAAATGAACAAGGAATGTGAGACCTTTGCTGAACAATCCGGGATCACCCTCCCCGAGACCTTTTCTCTGGAACAAGCCTTCCATAGTATGTTTGACACCGGCGGCCTCAACAAACCTATCCTGAAAGCCGCCATAGCCCTGAGGAACCACGGTAAGAAAGGCAACTGATATTGTCCTGTATGGAGGGGGGTGACAGGCAGAACCCAATTCCAAAAGAGCCATGAAGCTTTGTACGATGTACTGAAAACCAGGATGCTATGTGTTGGAAATCTCTTCTTGCCGTAAGACACCGACCAGGAGGTAAATGTTAGACATTTTTCCATTTTATTTAAAAAAATAAATGATTAATTATTTAGAAATAGATGGGAGCGACATATGTCAAAAAGTTGGGCCAGACCCACGTCCACCAGTGTGTAGCGCCCCCTCTACTTTTTATCCACAGTCTGGAGAGGCCTATAGCTGGAATTTCGGAAGAGGAATGTTCTCCAATTCTTGTCTGATGTAAGTTTTCTACTGCTCAATAGTCCGGGGTGTCACGGTTCATGCCGCGGTCCCTGCCTTGGACCGTCGGCCTGTCCGTGCCTGCCATGTCTCTGCTGGGGCTCCCTGTGCAGGGGTCCCGGCAGCCTGTGTTCTGCTATGTACTTGCCTGTCCTGTCCAGTCTTGTTGCTTCCTGGGTCCTGTCTGTGCACTGTGCCTCCTAGGGCGTGCGCGCGGCAGCTTCCTGCCTATTTATAGTTTCCTGTTCTGTGCACCTTCCTCTTCACCCCTGACCTCTGGCTATAAGAGGAAGTTCTTGTCTCTACTCTGGGTCAGTTCATTGCAGTCTGTTGCTGTGTCTTGCTGTTTCCATCTTGAGCTCCTGCCAGTATCTCTGGACTTAACCCTGGAGATGCTGGTTCAGTTTCTGTGCCATCTGAGCTCCTGACCTTCTGTCTGTCTCCTGTTACGTCTGATGTCTCTGCACCTGTCCTGTGTCCTGCCTTGGCACCTGTTCCTGGTCTGTACCTGCTGTGTTACCCGTCCAGTTCCTGCCGTATCCTGTGGTGTTATGTGTACGTTTATCCCTCCTGTATCCTGCTGTGTTCCTGAGTACGTTTTACCTGCCCTGCTTATGTTCTCCTATGTTCCTGTGTTCCTGTCCTGCACCTCGGCTGTCACCGCAGGTAGCCACGTCAGGGGTAGCGACCTGGGGGTCCCGCAGCCAAGTCCATCCCGCTTTGCGGCGGGCTCTGGCGAAGACCAGGGGCCCCTTAGACTCCGCTCCCTGGTCCTCCAGCTACCACCTCGCCTGCGGTGATCACAGAGGATCCACACCCGGATGTCAGCGGTCGGCGCCTCGGCATACGTTTGTCAGCGCCCGTCCGTTACACGGGGTCGTCTTTCAGATTTTTTGGTTCATAATACCCCAAATGTTTTCTACTGATGCAGGTGGCCAGTTCAGCACCACTGTCTTGCCGAAATTATAATGCCTTCCCTAAAT
Organism: Phyllomedusa bahiana; assembly: GCA_025379985.1. Classification (NCBI taxonomy): domain Eukaryota; kingdom Metazoa; phylum Chordata; class Amphibia; order Anura; family Hylidae; genus Phyllomedusa; species Phyllomedusa bahiana. Next base: position 13,879 of record JAODAL010046474.1, on the reverse strand, counting down.
GAGCTATTGTCTGAACGGCAGCAAATGTCCTTCTAATACCTGTATATACTGCTCAGCATTCATAACGACTCCCAAGGTGTGTAAGCTGCGAATGCTATAGGCATTAATGCACCCACATCGCATCAGAAGTGCAGGAACTTTGCAATGATAACAAGCTGGATGGTCCCTCTCTTTGTAACCCCACAGGTCACGGTGTTCAAGGTTTCCTTAAACAATTTTCAATTTTGATTCATTTGAACACAGAACAGTTTTCCATTTTGCTTCAGTCTATTTTAAATGAACTTTTGTCCAGAGAAGACGGTGGTGTTTCTGGATTGTGTTGATATATGGCTTCCTTGCATTATAGAGCTTAAACATGCATTTGTCTTTTGCAAGAGCAACTGTGTTCACAGACAACGATTTCTGATAGTATTCCTGATCCCATGCGGTGATTTCTGGCAGTATTCCTGATCCCATGCGGTGATTTCTGGAAGTATTCCTGAGCCCATGCGGTGATTTCTGGAAGTATTCCTGAGCCCATGCGGTGATTTCTGGAAGTATTCCTGAGCCCATGCGGTGATTTCTGGAAGTATTCCTGAGCCCATGCGGTGATTTCTGGAAGTATTCCTGAGCCCATGCAGTGATTTCTGGAAGTATTCCTGAGCCCATGCGGTGATTTCTGGAAGTATTCCTGAGCCCATGCGGTGATTTCTGGAAGTATACCTGAGCCGTGGCTGTGATTTCTGGAAGTATTCCTGAGCCCATGCGGTGATTTCTGGAAGTATTCCTGAGCCCATGCGGTGATTTCTGGAAGTATTCCTGAGCCCATGCGTGTTCTGGAGTATTCTGGTGCGTGATTCTGGAAGTATCCTGAGCCCATGCAGTGATTTCTGGAAGTATTCCTTAGCCCATGCAGTGATTTCTGGAAGTATTCCTGAGCCCATGCGGTGATTTCTGGAAGTATTCCTGAGCCCATGCGGTGATTTCTGGAAGTATTCCTAAACCCATGCAGTGATTTCTGGAAGTATTCCTAAACCCATGCAGTTATTTCTGGAAGTATTCCTGAGCCCATGCGGTGATTTCTGGAAGTATTCCTGAGCCCATGCAGTGATTTCTGGAAGTATTCCTGAGCCCATGCAGTGATTTCTGGAAGTATTCCTGAGCCCATGCAGTGATTTCTGGAAGTATTCCTGAGCCCATGCGGTGATTTCTGGAAGTATTCCTGAGCCCATGCGGTGATTTCAGGAAGTATTCCTGAGTCCATGCAGTGATTTCTGGAAGTATTCCTGAGTCCATGCGGTGATTTCTGGCAGTATTCCTGAGCCCATGCGGTGATTTCAGGAAGTATTTCTGAGTCCATTCAGTGATTTCTGGCAGTATTTCTGAGTCCATGCATTGATTTCTGGCAGTATTTCTGAGTCCATGCAGTGATTTCTGGCAGTATTTCTGAGTCCATGCAGTGATTTCTGGCAGTATTTCTGAGTCCATGCAGTGATTTCTGGAAGTATTCCTGAGCCCATGCGGTGATTTCTGGAAGTGCTCCTGAGCCCATGCAGTGATTTCTGGAAGTATTCCTGAGCCCATGCAGTGATTTCTGGAAGTATTCCTGAGCCCATGCGGTGATTTCTGGCAGTATTTCTGAGCCCATGCGGTGATTTCTGGAAGTGCTCCTGAGCCCATGCAGTGATTTCTGGAAGTGCTCCTGAGCCCATGCAGTGATTTCTGGAAGTGCTCCTGAGCCCATGCAGTGATTTCTGGAAGTGCTCCTGAGCACATGAGGTGATTTCTGGCAGTATTTCTGAGTCCATGCGGTGATTTCTGGAAGTATTCCTGAGCCCATGCAGTGATTTCTGGAAGTATTCCTGAGCCCATGCAGTGATTTCTGGAAGTATTTCTGAGTCCATGCAGTGACTTGCATGACTGAATCATGTCTGTTTCAAATACAGGGGGGCTTGAGGGGCCATAGATCAGAGTTTTCCAATATTGACCGTCGTCCTTCTCCCTTATGTGCATGTAGAGCTCTAAATTCTCTAAATCTTTTTAGAATATTATGTACTGTAGATGGTGGAATAATCAAAATCTTTGCAATTTTACATTAGGGAACATTTTTCTGAAGTTGTTCCACAAGTTTTAGACGCAGTTTTTCAGATTGGTGAAATTCGGACCATCATTGCTTCTGAGAGACTTTGCCTCTCTAACATGCTCTTTTATACACAGTCATGTGATTTAGTTGAATTATTGATCCTCCAGCTGTTTTTCATTAGTACCACCTATCTTACCTGCCTTACGTTACCCTCGTCCCAACTTTTCTCAGATGCGTTGCTGCCATCAATTTCTAAATGAGTTCCTTTTTTTTCTAAATGAAATGGAAAATGTCTTAACTTTCAACTACTCGTTTGTGTTCTGCGGTGATTAAAGCATGGTTGTTCGAGATTTCCAAATGATTGCATTCTTCTTTTCTATACATTTTACACCGTAACGCAACTTTTTTGGAATAGGGGTTGTAAGTGTATAAAAGACTTTAACTGTGCAGGGTGGGAGGTGGGGTATTCTCTATTATAACAGCAGGGAATTCTTTACTGTACAAGCAGTCACTCTATGGGACACAGCAGAAGATGCTGTTTGAGATAAGAAAACAAGGTCTGCTGCTTTTCTAAGAACTGTACCATTCTCGTCCCTCCCTCTGATTGGAATGAGGCTCTCCTGTAATACCAGGCACAGCCAGAGGACACGGAATGGCGCTGTTTATGGAAAATATAGACCTTTTTATAATCTCTGTTCTCTTTATTGAATCAATGTCTTAAACAAAGTGTTTGGCTTGTGTTTTTTTATCTAAACTCATTGTCATATGTACAGTATATCGAGCTTTCATGTCCAGATACTATGTTGGACAGCTGATTTTATTCCCAAGACCCCCTTTTATTTCAGAAATGAAAGGGAAAGTGCCATATCTCGATACCCCACCAATCTTTTAGGCTATGTCCGGGACATGGCTGCCATCTTGAAAGAGGCCATTTTGGTTCAATTGCAAGTTTTTTCAATGGGAAGGGGGTCCTGTAGTAGATCAAAGAAGAATTGTCAGATTTGCAATATTTCTTGTGGTTGAAAAGTTATCAACACAGAAAGTTGCTACAACAGCAACAGAAAACCATCAAAAGACCCCGATATTATTAGGAGAGTCTTATCCCAGAAACATTAGGAGTAACACTTAGTATCAGCAAGACAACAAATATAGGGTATATCCTTCAACAAAGATACATATAAAACATAACCTTTGTTAATTAATCATAACGTTAAAAAATAGACATACAAAAGAACAGATCTATACCTCCCCTAAAGCTAAAAAAAGAGGAATATAGGAAAAAAATGGGCAACCTCCCTGCCTACACAGACATGGTAACTGCCCCGACAAGGGCGACCCCATTCTGGAACCTATCCCTTTAGAGGCGTCTATGATTTCTTTTTGATCTTAGGCAAGATAGATGCATCAAAAAGGGGGAAAAAAGACAATAATCATAGGCTAAATACCCTACAAGAACGCAGACACAACAAAAATAGGATGCCTTCAATGTTCTAGGGGCTAACAACAGATAACCCACTATAGATTCTCCTCAAAGAAGTAATATCTTTTGTACAAAAGTTATGAACACAAAGTTACAACAACTGTTTGCCGTGTTCAATGTGTTGTCCCTGGTGCTGAACACAGAGCTGAAGGTGCTGGATCCAATGGTTATGCACCCACATGAGAACTTTCTGTGGTAATAACTTTTAAACCATGAGAGATGTAACGGTCAGTGGTAGTGGATCCGCTGGGCCACCACAAGCGATGGTAATAGCCACGCCAGGGAGCGGAGTCTAAGTAGCCCCCGGTTTTCACTAGAGCCCGCCGCAAAGCGGGATGGACTTGCTGCGGCGTGAGGCTACCAGGTCGCTACCCCTGACGTGACTTGCTTGCGGTGGCTGCCGAGGTGTGCCGTGGTACAGAATCGTAAGGCAGGCTCGTAGTCGGGGAGAGGCAGGAGGTAAGGACAGGTGGCTAGGTTCATGGTTGAGGGATGGAGGCAGAAGGTACGGTACACGGTATAATACAAGACGCTTATGGAACACTTCTTCTGAAGGCACAGGGCACTATCGATTCGGCAAGGTTACTGGGAAGGAGCAGGACTTAAATAGGATCAGCGCCCGATGAAACCAATCACCGGCGCGCTGTCCCTTTAAACTTGGCCGCAGTACCGCGCGCGCGCCCAGCCCGGAACAGGAGCGCGGTGAGGTAAGTGCCGGCTAAGGCAGTGAGCGGCAGGCTGTGGGGACGGAGCCGTGGCATTGCCTGCAGCTTGAGCCGCAGCAGGGGTGCGGGTGTGCCAGCGGCCAGACACAGGGGCCGCGTGGACAACCGTAACAAGAGATATTGCAAAACTGATTGCGGCAATCAATTTCAGAGACAGTTCTGGTCATTGACATGTTCCACATGTGGTCCCTGGTGCTGAGCACAGAGCTGAAGCTATCAGACCCATTCATTATGAACCCACATGAGAACTTTTTGTGGTAATAACTTTTAAACCAATGGTTATACACCCACATGAGAACTTTCTGTGGTAATAACTTTTAAACCACAAGAGATATTGCAAATCTGAGTGCGTCAATCGATTTCTGAAACAGTTCTGGTCATTGCCGTGTTCAATGTGTTGTCCCTGATGCTGAGCACAGAGCTGAAGGTGTTGGATCCAATGGTTATACACCCACATGAGAACTTTCTGTGGTAATAACTTTTGAACCAATGGTTATACAGCCACATGAGAACTTTCTGTGGTAATAACTTTTGAAACAATGGTTATACACCCACATGAGAACTTGCTGTGGTAATAACTTTTGAACTAATGGTTATACACCCACATGAGAACTTTCTGTGGTAATAACTTTTAAACCAATGGTTATACACCCACATGAGAACTTTCTGTGGTAATAACTTTTGAACCAATAGTTATACACCCACATGAGAACTTTCTGTGGTAATAACTTTTGAAACAATGGTTATACACCCACATGAGAACTTTCTGTGGTAATAACTTTTGAAACAATGGTTATACACCCACATGAGAACTTGCTGTGGTAATAACTTTTGAACTAATGGTTATACACCCACATGAGAACTTTCTGTGGTAATAACTTTTGAACTAATGGTTATACACCCACATGAGAACTTTCTGTGGTAATAACTTTTGAACTAATGGTTATACACCCACATGAGAACTTGCTGTGGTAATCACTTTTGAACTAATGGTTTTACACCCACATGAGAACTTTCTGTGGTAATAACTTTTAAACCATGAGATATTGCAAACCTGATTGTGGCAATCGATTTCTGAGACCGTTCTGGTCTACTTTGATATATGACCACATTCCCACTGGAAAAAAAATAATCTTGGGTTTCTCATGGGATCTGGTCATTCAGCACATATACAGGGTGAGTCACAAGTCCTAGGACACTGTTTTATTCATAAAAAAAGGGGAAGATGACCTATCTGAATACCCCAGCAAGTAGGTTATGAGGGGGCCTTTATTTTAGGCTTTGCCCAGAACATGGCCGCCATCTTGAAAGCTGCCATATTGGATCAAGGGCAAGTTTTTCCAGTGGAAAGGTGGTCATGTATCAAGGAAGACCAGAATTGTCTCAGAAATCAATTGCTGTAATATCCTATGTGGTTCAAAAGTTATCAGCACAGAAAGTTCTCATGTGGGTTCATAATGATTGGATCCAGCACCTTCAGCTCTGTGCTCAGCACCAGGGACCACACATTGAACACATCAATGTCCAGAACTGTCTCTGAAATTGATTGCTGTGATCTGATTTGCAATATCTCGTGGTTCAAAAGTTATCGACCCAGAAAGCTCTCATATGGGTGAAAAACCATTGGATCCAGCTCCTTCAGCTCTGTGCTCAGCACCAGGGACAACACCTTGAACACGGCAAATAGCTGCTGTTGTTGTTGCAACTTTTGAACCACAAGAGATATCGTAAATCTGATCACGACAATTGGTTTTCGAGACAATTCCGGTCGTCTTTGATCTGCTACAGAACCACCTTCCCATTGCAAAAACTTGGCCTTGATCCAATGTGGCAGCTTTCAAGATGGCAGCCATGTTCCGGACATAGCCTAAAACATAGACACCTCACCTATTACATGCTGGGGGATTCAGATAGGTCATTTTCCCTTTCGTTTCTGAAATAAAAGGGTGCTGGGGCTTATGACTCCCCCCTGTATATGTGCTAAATGACCAGATCCCATTACAAACTCGTATTACTGTCCAAGAATATTGTCCAGATCACAGGGCGTATGTTTTCGTGTACTGGCTGTTTTAAAGGGGTTGTCTCACTACACTGATAAATCTTATCCCCGTTCCTTTTTTCTTAGTTTCACTTTGAATTCAGGGGCTTGTTTATTGCCTTCCACTAGGCTGCAGTAGAAGCCAGGTCTGTAACTATAGCAACCAGTGCTGGCAGCCTATCAGGATAGATCAAACAGGTCTGTAGCTATAGCATCCAGTGCTGGCAGCCTATCAGGAGAGATCAAACAGGTCTGTAGCTATAGCAACCAGTGCTGGCAGCCTATCAGGAGAGATCAAACAGGTCTGTAGCTATAGCATCCAGTGCTGGCAGCCTATCAGGTGAGATCAAACAGGTCTGTAGCTATAGCAACCAGTGCTGGCAGCCTATCAGGAGAGATCAAACAGGTCTGTAGCTATAGCATCCAGTGCTGGCAGCCTATCAGGAGAGATCAAACAGGTCTGTAGCTATAGCAACCAGTGCTGTCAGCCTATCAGGAGAGATCAAACAGGTCTGTAGCTATAGCATCCAGTGCTGGCAGCCTATCAGGAGAGATCAAACAGGTCTGTAGCTATAGTGACATGAGGATCTAATGCAGCCCATACAAGTGGGGATATCTAGGAATAGGTAGGACAAAGTTAATGGACACATATTGCAAAGTGACTTGTTTTTGCAAGATCTTTAACATCAAAAGCAGCGACCCCTGTAGTGAGACAACCCCTTTAAGTAAACAAATTTATGGACCTCTTATATTTTGAATTTTAAATTTTAAACCGCATGTGCTGGAGCAAAACCTTGGGAGCCTTCACCTTCACCCGTAAACTGCACAATATATTATCAATCACTCCTGGAATTATATCAAAAATCTTCACAAATTTTATTATGCTGTTCTTGCAGTCATAAAAAGCATCAATATATGCTATCTGGTACACAACCCCTTTAAGGGCGTACACAGCCAATCATAGGGTTAGTGCGATGTCCGGTCCTCAGAAGTGACACGGTAAGGACAGATTTCTGTTTGGAGTGACCCTCGCAGGATGGCGCGTTTCCTGTTATGGGAGGAATCTTCTTCTGGGCACATTGGCGCCCCCTAGAATAATGCTCTATGAGCTGCCACAAAGCAGGGTATAATAAGATGAAGATGAGCACTCGATATGTCCGTGACTGGCTTGACCATGTGATTCCTCATCTTTCAGGGTTTAAAACCTGTGTGCTCACCAACAACTGGGTGGATGACAGCCCCTACCGACACCGCACCGCCGAGATATTCTCTTTCTTGAACCACTACTTTGACCTGGTCATTGAATCCTGCCGTGTTGGAATGAGGAAACCAGAGAGCCGGATATACGAGTACGCCCTGAAGATGCTGAAAGCTGAGCCTCAGGAGGTGAGCAGTTACCGAACAGCATTACAGCCCTACACAGCAGTGTGTCAATCAGCACGAAAGTGGGAAGTTATGTGCAAATCTGACTTGGCTGTTAGAAGGGTTAAGGGCACCTGTTTTTACTGTCTACATAGAAAATAATCCACAGTTACCTCCTGTATTATACTCCAGAGCTGCGCTCACTATTCTGCTGGTGCACTCACTGTGTACATACGTTACTTATCCTGTACTGATCCTGAGTTACATCCTGTATTATACTCCAGAGCTGCACTCACTATTCTGTGGTGCAGTCACTGTTTTACATACATTACATATCCTGTACTGATCCTGAGTTACATCCTGTATTATACTCCAGAGCTGCACTCACTATTTGCTGGTGCACTCACTGTGACATACATTACTTATCCTGTACTGATCCTGAGTTACATCCGTATTTTTACTCCAGAGCTGCACTCACTATTTGCTGGTGCAGTCACTGTTACAATACATTAACTTATCCTGTACTGATCCTGAGTTACATCCTGTATTATACTCCCGAGCTGCACACCTATTCTGCTGGTGCAGTCACTGGGGGTACATACATTTCTTTCCTGTACTGATCCTGAGTTACATCCTGTATTATACTCCAGAGCTGCACTCACTATTCTGTGGTGCAGTCACTGTGTACATACATTACTTATCCTGTATGATCTGAGTTACATTTCCCGTATTATACTCCAGAGCTGCACTCCCTATTTTGCTGGTGCAGTCACTGTGTACATACATTACTTATCCTGTACTGATCCTAAGTTACATCCTGTATTATACTCCCGAGCTGCGCCACTGTTCTGCTGGGGTGCAGTCACTATGTACATACGTTACTTATCCTGTAGATCCTGAGTTACATCCTGTATTATACTCCAGAGCTGCACTCACTATTCCCGCTGGTGGGAGTCACTGTACATACATTACTATCCTGTACTAATCCTGCGTTACATCCTGTTTTTATACTCCAGAGCTGCGCTCACTGTTCTGCGGGGGCAGTCACTATGTACATAGTACTTATCCTGTACTGATCCTGAGTTACATCCTGTATTTTACTCCAGAGCTGCACTCACTATTCTGCTGGTGCCCGTCACTGTGTACATACGTTACTTATCCTGTACAGATCCTGAGTTACATCCTGTTTATACTCCAGAGCTGCACTCACTATTCTGCTGGTGCAGTCACTATGTACATACATTACTTATCCTGTACTGATCCTGAGTTACATCCTGTATTATACCCCAGAGCTGCACTCACTATTCTGCTGGTGCAGTCACTGTGTACATACATTACTTATCCTGTACTGATCCTGAGTTACATCCTGTATTATCCTCCAGAGCTGTACTCACTATTCTGCTGGTGCAGTCACTATGTACATACATTACTTATCCTGTACTGATCCTGAGTTACATCCTGTATTATACTCCAGAGCTGCACTCACTATTCTGCTGGTGCAGTCACTGTGTACATACATTACTTATCCTGTACTGATCCTGAGTTACATCCTGTAATATACATGAAAAAACTTTGAGACTCTCGGTTCACATATTTTGATCAAAAGATGTTTAAGCTGCCCACGACTTTCAACGTGATCTCAGGTCGGGTTTTCCTACCCTCCCTTTTACCTCTCAATACAGCCAAATCCAGGCCTCTCACTGGGTCAACCTCCCTCCTTTATCCAGAGATAAAAAAAAAAAAAAAAACCCAACCTGCAAGCTGCACTTCTTATGACAGCCTGTGAGAGTGGGCAGGTGCAGAAAATCAAAATGGAGGCACCCTTTCCTCCCATATAGGTTAAAATCTAATATACCAAATATAACGTATGGTTCTGCACAAAAAAAACTTTCTGAAAAAAAAATATGCAAACCTGGGTGCCACTGGCAGGGCTGCGGCACACATATATATATATTATATATATATATATATATATATATATATATATATATATATATAATATATAATTTTATATATATATATATACACATGTACGCACGCACACCACTGCCAGCGGCCACACTACTGCAAAAAAAGGCAATACACTACGTGGAAATCCCTAAAGAAGCTTTTATGCTGTCTATCATACATGAAAAAACTTTGAGATTCTCAGTTCATACATTACTTATCCTGTATCCAGTCTGCTGTTCAGCGCTGCAGAATATGTTGGCGCTATATCAGCAGAATATCATACGTTAGTGTAGAAGATGAAACGGAGCGGTGCTGGTTACATAGCGGAGCCTGGGCGAGTGATGTGCAGATGTCTCACCAGCTGATGATGGCTGCAGATTCTTGCCCATGGGAAGAACATAAGGTGAAGTACAGACACACTCTGCTCATTTGGGGGCCGCTTTCCCCTCTGCAGAAATTCTTCTTAATATCTGACTATTCAGTGCTTCCCTTTTGTTGGTGTAAACCATTACGTGTTTCCGCAGCCAGTCCTGGTGGTGATTGGGACGGTCCCTCTGCTGGTGCTGACCTCTGTCCCACCGCATATGCTGATGGTTCTTCTCTTAACCTGCCATGTCTAGGTAGGGAAAAATTCCCGGCATATTCCCAGCACATTTTGTTTTTTTTGCATTGGACAGGCTTTAAAGGGGTGTTCCCACCGTTCACTTTTATGGTATATGGGTAGGATATCAAAATCTAACAGGTGCGGGTTCTGTCTCTGGGAACAGCACCTATATGGGGAAAAGAAAGTGTCGCCTCAGGATGGAGAGCCGGTCACGCTTGTGCACAACTCTTCATTATGTTCTATGGGAGTTCTGAATACAGCCGAACAAACTGCTCCCCTGTACTGGGAGATCCCATAGAACAGAATGGAGACACTGTCACACTTGCACTCGTCTCTCCATTCTGTTCTATGGAAGTTCAGAGTGCAACTGAACATTCTGCTCCCCTGTACTGGGAACTCCCATAGAACAGAATGGAGAGAACACAGCGCTCCCCAGTACTGAGAACTCCCATAGAGGAGAATGGAGAGAACACAGCTCTCCCCTGTACTGGGAACTCCCATAGAACAGAATGGAGAACACAGCACTCCCCTGTACTGGGAACTCCCATAGAGCAGAATGAAGAAAACAGCGCTCCCCTGTACTTGGAACTCCCATAGAACAGAATGGAGAACAGAGCGCTCCTCTGTACTGGGAACTCCCACAGAACAGAGTGGAGAGAACACAGCGCTCCACTGTACTGGGAACTCCCATAGAAGAGAATGGAGAGAACACAGCGCTGCCCTGTACTGGGAACTCCCATAGAACAGAATGGAGAGAACACAGCACCTCCCTGTACTGGCAACTCCCATAGAACAAAATGGAGTACACAGCACCTCCCTGTACTGGGAACTCCCATAGAACAGATGGAGAGAACACATTGCTCCCCTGTACGGGGAACTCCCATAGAACAGAATGGAGAACACAGCGCTCCCCTGTACTGGGAACTCCCATAGAACAGAATGGAGAGAACACAGCACTCCCTGTACTGGGAACTCCCATAGAACAGAATGGAGAACACAGCGCTCCCCTGTACTGGGAACTCCCATAGAACAGAATGGAGAGAACAAAGTGCTCCCCTGTACTGGGAACTCCCATAGAACAGAATGGAGAACACAGCGCTCCCCTGTACTGGGAACTCCCATAGAACAGAATGGAGAACACAGCACTCCCCTGTACTGGGAACTCCCATAGAACAGAATGGAGAACACAGCGCTCCCCTGTACTGGGAACTCCCATAGAACAGAATGGAGAGAAAACATTGCTTCCCTGTACTGGGAACTCCCATAGAGCAGAATGGAGAACACAGCGCTCCCCTGTACTGGGAACTTCCATAGAACAGAATGGAGAGAACACATTGCTCCCCTGTACTGGGAACTCCCATAGAGCAGAATGGGAGAACACAGTGCTCCCCTGTACTGGGAACTCCCATAGAACAGAATGGAGAACACGTGCTCCCCTGTACGGGAACTCCATGATCGATACACCATCCTATCCTATCGATACTCCATCAAAGTTTGTGATGGTAGCACCCATTTAACCGAGTCATGTTGTGACCATAGAGTCCCATTATGATACACTCACACATGGTAGAGTTATTGAAAACCTTTCTGCCTGTCCCATTATGTACATAGAGCTCATTACATAATGCCCCATTTAGATAAATGCCACTCATTTCCAGTTGCAGGAATTGCAGCCAATCTCTTTCGGAGACGGTTGACAACCTTCGTTATACTCACCACTGACCTTTCCTATTACTTATACTCAGCACTGACCTTTCCTATTACTTATACTCAGCACTGACCTTTCCTATTACTTATACTCAGCACTGACCTTTCCTATTACTTATACTCAGCACTGACCTTTCCTATTACCTATACTCAGCACTGACCTTTCCTATTACTTATACTCAGCACTGACCTTTCCTATTACCTATACTCAGCACTGACCTTTCCTATTACTTATACTCAGCACTGACCTTTCCTATTACCTATACTCAGCACTGACCTTTCCTATTACTTATACTCAGCACTGACCTTTCCTATTACTTAGACTCAGCACTGACCTTTCCTATTACCTATACTCACCACTGACCTTTCCTATTACTTATACTCAGCACTGACCTTTCCTATTACCTATACTCAGCACTGACCTTTCCTATTACTTATACTCAGCACTGACCTTTCCTATTACTTATACTCAGCACTGACCTTTCCTATTACTTATACTCAGCACTGACCTTTCCTATTACCTATACTCAGCACTGACCTTTCCTATTACTTATACTCAGCACTGACCTTTCCTATTACTTATACTCAGCACTGACCTTTCCTATTACTTATACTCAGCACTGACCTTTCCTATTACTTATACTCAGCACTGACCTTTCCTATTACTTATACTCAGCACTGACCTTTCCTATTACTTATACTCAGCACTGACCTTTCCTATTACTTATACTCAGCACTGACCTTTCCTATTACTTATACTCAGCACTGACCTTTCCTATTACCTATACTCAGTACTGACCTTTCCTATTACTTATACTCAGCACTGACCTTTCCTATTACTTATACTCAGCACTGACCTTTCCTATTACTTATACTCAGCACTGACCTTTCCTATTACTTATACTCAGCACTGACCTTTCCTATTATTATACTCAGCATGACCTTTCCTATTACTTATACTCAGCACTGACCTTTCCTAAATTTCCTTACTCAGCATGACCTTTCCTATTATATACTCAGCACTGACCTTTCCTATTACTTAGATCTCAGCACTGACCTTTCCTCTTACCTATAATCTCCACTTACCTTTACTATTACTTATACTCAGCACTGACCTTTCCTATTACCTATACTCACCACTGATCTTTCCTATTACTTATACTCAGCACTGACCTTTCCTATTACTTATACTCAGCACTGACCTTTCCTATTACTTATAAATCAGCACTGACCTTTCCTATTACCTATACCAGCACTGACCTTTCCTATTACTTATACTCAGCACGACCTTTCCATTACTTATCTCAGCTCTGACCTTTCCTATTACTTATACTCAGCTCTGACCTTTCCTATTACTTATACTCAGCACTGACCTTTCCTAAATTTCTTATTACTCAGCACTGACCTTTCCTTTACTTATACTCAGCAAATGACCTTTCCTATTACCTATACTCACCACTGACCTTTCCATTACCCATATCAGTACTGACTTTCCTATTCTTATATCACCCCTGACCTTTCCTATTACTTATTACTCAGCCCCTGACCTTTCCTATTACTTATACTCAGCACTGACCTTTCGTATTACTTTTACTCAGCACTGACCTTTCCTATTACTTATCTCGCACTGCCCTTTCCTATTTACTTTTACTCAGCAGCCTTTCCCTTTTCTTTTACTCGCACTGACCTTTCCCTTTTCTTATACTCAGCATGACCTTTCCTTTATTTACTCAGCACTGACCTTTCCATTACTTATACTCAGACGACCTTTCCTATTCCTATATCGCACTGACCTTTCCTATTACCTATATCAGCACTGCCTTTCCTATTCTATATCAGCATGACCTTTTATTACTATACTCGCAATGACCTTTCCTATTACTTATATCGCCCGACCTTTTCCCATTTCTTATACTCAGCACTGCCTTTCCTATTACCTATACTCAGCATG
>JAODAL010046473.1:0-30882 GCA_025379985.1 Phyllomedusa bahiana | reverse complement strand
TAGTTGTGTCGGTAAAAAGGAATTGGAAGCAGGGGTACCAACAATTTCAATCAGAAACATGGGTATTGGTTACCAACACCCGGGAAAACCCTTTCCCCGTGGAGAACTCATACGGCTGGGGAGATCTATTTTACCTTAAATACTTTTTTACATTTTTTTTTAAAGCATACATTTTTTATAAAAGTATAAAAAATTTGAAAAAAAACATTAACGGCAATAAAAAAACCTTTCTAAAAACACATTTTTTCGTGGAAAACTGGATTTTTGGGGACAAAAAATTTAAAAAAAAAGGGCTTTTTCCCTTTACTATAAAATACTGTTTGTTTAACTTTTTTAAAGGGGTTATATTTTTAAATTTTAAAAAAAACCCATTATTAATTTTTTATTTTGTATTTCTTTCTTGGGTCCCCTGGGTGTACTAAAACTGGTCGAGGGGATAAAAACTGGGAAAAAAAACAGAAAAACGAAAAAACCACAGAAGCACGAAAATTTTTGAAAGTAATTTATTCATATGAAAAAAAGGGAAAAAATTTTAATAGGGATAAAGGAATGGAATAAAAAAAAAAATATTAAAAAGGGAACAACTTAAAAAGGGAGAGCCAAAAAGAAAGTTTTACCTAGCTAAAAAAAAAAAAACCCCAACCAATAAAGCAAAATCCTCGCTTTTGGTAAATTCAAAACTTCATCAAAAAAAGGTTTGGGGTTTCCCCATACTTCAGAAAACAAAAAATTTCTACCCTTTATACCTAACTAAATTGTGGTAGAAAAAAAAAATTTAAAAAACCCACTATCCCACAAAAAATTATTTCATACCCCCAAAGGGAAGGAATCAATCAACCCCCCCCCCATAAAAAACATCGTTTTCCTGGAGTACCCTTTAAAAAAAGCTCCACCCTAAGGATCCGGAAAAGGGATTCTCTCTACACCCAGTGCGGGACCCATCCCAAAAAAACCCCCCCAGGGAACCAAGATCAACCCCCCAAGGGCATAAAAAGGGAAAACCCCCAAAGAAAAAAGGAAATCTGATGGAGGGAATCAAACCATAAAAAAACATGATTTAAATCCCCTAACCAAAGCACTATGTCACATTTCGAAAAAAAACTTTAATAGATTCATTACTACAGTCTCTCCCCGACATAAATTTCAGAGAATACGCACCAAAAGCCCAAAGGTCTAGCCCCAAAAGGGCCAAATTAATTTTTTCCCTCCTTCTCAGACATAAAACAGAAGGCTCAAAAAATCAGAGAAAGTTTTGAAAAAAATCAAATGGGAACAAAAATGGCTTCAAAACAGAATTTAATGAGTCACTTTCCCGGGGGGGGGGCTTCTTTTACGTAAAAATTTCACTACCCATGAATTTAAAACACGCCCCAAACCACTTCTTGAAATGGACAACACAATCACTGAAAAAATACTAAAAGGGAAAAAATTTCCCCTTTTTTTTAAAGGGTAAACCCCCAATTATCCCCCCCCCCCCCCCCCCCACAATTTTCCCCCAAAAGAAACCACCCCCAAAAGAAAAAGGGAAATACTAAGGGTGCAGGGGGGGACCACCGGGAAAAAAAGAAAGGTCCCTACCCCTGCCCCTAAAATCCAAAGGCCCAAACCACTACTCCTGTATCAAACTACAAAAATCAGCATATTCAATTTATCCAAATAAAATCTGATCCACATAAATTAGTAAAACTAACAAAAGGGCCCTTTTTTTTTTTGTCCTACTAACAGCGGAATTTAAACCTTTTTTGATCTTTTTTCTAGCCCTTTAAAAACCATCTAGTACCAAACTTACACTAACGAGACATTTTTCCATCCCCCCCAAAACCCCAGGACTGAATTTAAACCAACTTTTTTACAAAAAGAAAAAACAAATCGAGATCCCCATGAAATCAAAAATTCAACCCCAAAGCCCACCCCCAAAGGGACTTTAAAAATTTAAAACTTTTCGGGGATTTAGTATCTAGGGAACTCCAACTTATTACCCCAAACAAATAAAAATTCTAACCCCCACCAACAGGAACAAAAAGCAATCAAAAAATTTAAAAAGGACAACTATAAATATATAGTACGCCCGGGCCGACAAAGGGGGGGGAACGGGAATTTAAATGGTTTAAATGAACAGAAACCCGAAAAGAACACAGAAAATTCTAAGTGTCAACCCAAATTATAAATACTACTTCACAAGACCCCTTTCCCCGGGAATTTCCAAAATTTCCCTTTTCCCCCTTCCAACACCTAAACAAGCTTTTGTTTGGCAAACTCATTACAAAAAAAGAAAAGCAATTCATATACATTCCAGAACCTAAAACCCTTTTTTTTCTACTTCCTTCCCAAAATACAAAAAAAATCAAAAAAAAATCCCCCCGGGTCGCCCATCATATCAGGGATCAATTCCAGTACAAGCCAACAAACACACTTATAGACCTTCACTTGCAACCTCAATTTTTTAAGCTAAAAGAGTCATCCAAAGGGTTCAGGTCACTTAATTCAAAATTCTCACAGAAATTACCCCCCAAACCCAAACCAAATTTTTTAAATTTCAGCAGAAGTCACTTCCCTTTTCCCCGAATATTCCACATGACTTTGGGTTACACGTGTTGGGAATTTTTACTGGAAAATAATTTCAAAATTTAAAAAAAAAAAAAAAAAACTTTCCCCAGTAAAAAACCTGAAATTCTCCTCCAAAAAAAATTCTTCAAACATTTAAAGATACCCTATATCATCAGATCAAAAAGGGACCCCGCTAAAAAAAGGGACCCAAAATTTGGGACCTTCCTTTTGGGTAAAAAACTTTATGGGGCAAATTTTAAAGGGCCAGTATAAATTTTTCAATCCCCAATTTTTAAAAAATATATCACCTTTTACAAAAGGTTTTTTTTATGACTTTTTTCTTCATAAGGTCAAGGGCCCGCCCCAAAATAATTTTAAAATTTATTGACTTTCCCTTTAAAAACAAACTTGGAACCTCCGTTTAAAAGCTGAACATAATCCCCATCTATATTTTTTTTGGACCTCAAATCACAAACACCAAAAAAAAAGACAGATTCAAATTTCTTCTTTTCCCCCTTTCAAAGAAGTTTGGGGTGCAAACACTTACATCCATTTTTACATTTCGCACCAAAAGGGCCCCGGGTTTAAATTAAAAATCCCATACGGGCAATTTAAAAGGGTTCGAAAAAACTGTAAAACCCAGGGTGAAGAAATTTTTTAAAACAAGCAAAATTTTTTTAAAACAGGATTTTAAAAAAAAAAAGTAAAACCCCAGGACCATCCTTTTAAAAATGCTATAATAAAACTTCCAAATTGACACAAAAACTGCCTTAGCAAGAAAAAAAAACAGATAAAAACCAAAAACAAGCCCAAAAATAATCCCCAAAACCCCCCCTTTGGGCGTCAAAATTTCCCAAAAATTCTTTTCATCCCCCCAATTTAACTCTACTCAAAAACCCCAAAAAAAAAAAAAAAAATTTTTTAATAAAACTGGTTTCTTACTGAAGAAAGATCCATTTCTGGTCCATCAATCCCAGAAAGGAAAAACCCAACTTTTATTTTCCCGGAGGGCTCCTAACATTAAAAATATACTGGCCCCAAGCCGAGTCAGAAATCAACCCCGAGAAAACCAACACCATTTCTACCCCCAAAACAGGTATTTTGGGGGTGAACACTTCCCCCCGTTGTTTGTGTTGCAAGAAATTTTTCCACACAAAAAAATAACCTCCCCCGTTCTAAAATTACTTATCCTATCAAATTTTAAACCTTTTCATGCAAAAGTTCTTTTTTAAAACTATGTTAAAAAGAATGCTCTTTTCCCCTCCAATACGTTTTGGGAGAACCCAATTGGGGGTGGCGCTTCAATAAGATTAAAAAGGGGCCCCCGTGCTTTTTGTCAAGAAAGGGGGGCTTAAAGCCAAAAACATGGCTCTTCATTGTAATTTTGCACATCCAGAATTTTAAAAAATCTCAAAATCAAATCCCGTAGGGCCCCAAAACCCGATAAACCACACTGATAGGGTTTCATAACCCTTTCAGAAAAGGGAAATGTTTTTTGGGTTTATAGACTAAAGAAAAACTGCAACCTAAGTTTAAATGACATTATGGAACTTTATACGTTGAAACTGTCCCTGTATACTCAAAAATCGGAGGGTCATAAAATTTTTATAAAATCCCTTTGAAAACATAATATATCAGCCAAAAAAAGTTTTGACCAAAAAGTATTCTTCCACTGTAAGGTCCCCAAATATTAAAGGTTTTCCGACAACCTAGGGCAGGTTTTCCAAAATCTTCAAAACTTTTTGGTTAATTTTATGTATTTTCCCCTAGGAAGCAGCTTTATCTTTCCTCGGGCACCTTTCCTTTAACCATTTTCACTCAGAATTTTTTTGGGAATTCCAAAATATTACTAAATAAACCCCGTTTTAAATTTTTTAAGTTTTTTTTCCATAGCGAGAGCTCCTCTTTCCCCCCTTGGGGTAATTTTTTAGAACAGCTACATCCTGGGTTTTGGGTATCCAACTGTCACTTGACCAGTCCCAAATGTTCATTTTTTCATTTTTATTTACATAAGAGTAAACTCCCCTACCATTGGGGCAGTTCCCCAAACCCCCTTCACTCTGATTGGTTAACAAATTTGTCAATCAACAAGCGCCCTGTTTATTTTTCCCCATGTTAAATTTTCATAGGGAGTAGCTCCCTCTACTATTGGGCCCAATTCCCCTAAAAAACCCGCTCCCTTTTCTGATTTGGGGTTATACCCTTTTACACACAAAAGTGCCCTTTAAATTTTTCCCCCTTTTAATTCCCCAAGAAGTTTGCTCTCGTTTCTTTGGCCAATTCAAAAAAGGGCCCGCGGGGGGAATTCCATTTTGGGTACAACAACCTCTTCAGTTTTCTTTTCCCCAAACCCTGGAATATGCAGTATATTTTATTAAATGGGAAGTAGCTCCCCCGTGATAGGCTACTTATAAATACCCGCTAGTTTTTCATTGGTCCCAAAAAATAGCAAGGTTTTTAAAACCCCTTATTTAAAAACGTTTTTTACCTAGTTTTTTTTTTCCCCCCATCGCCCCGGTTTTAAATATCACCCCCGTACAAGAAAAGGGACACAATAAAATAAAAATCAATAGTTTTATTTTTAAAATAAAAAAAATATAATTTTTTAAAATATTTTCCCAGGCCAGGGGGTTTATTGTGGGAAAATGGATTTTTATTAAAATTTTCCCCCTTATCAGGGTACCCACGATTCTGTGTTTTTAGAAAAATTTCTTATAGCCAGTTTTTAAAAGTTTTTTCACGTGTTTTTACTTTTAAAAAAAAAAGATGCATAAAATAAAAGCAAAAGTATAAGGGGAAAAAAAGCATTTTCCTCAACCGGTTTGTGGGGTTTTTCCACGGGGGGTCTCCCGGCCCTTTGGGGAACCAATAAACCCCATGAAGCTGATTGGGTGTAGCCCCAATCGTAAAACCACCCTTTTCCGAACCATGCGATAGGCCCGTCCCCCCTTTATGACTTTTGATTTACCAGCCCCAAAAACCAACTAGTTCCGGACTCCTTTGATATCCCTTTATTGGAATTTCCAAATCGACCCCCATTTAAAAAAAAAAACATCTATTTTAAAAAACCACAGAAATCTTCCTTCCCACAGTATTACCCTTGAGAAAGTGCCGGGTAAAAAGGCAGGGAAAAGCGTTGGGGTTTTTTGCGTCCCCTGTTTTTTAATAGTGTGAGGGACCCCATACCCATACATTTTTTAAGAAAAAAGACAAAATTTTTTAACCCAAGCCAATATCACGGCTCTAGGTTTTTTTATAATCCCACGTAAATCCGGGGCCCCCAATTTTTTCTTTTTATAACAGATTTTCCCCTCCGGGGTTCCCCCCCTGGGAAACCCCGGAATCCATTGGGCCAGTGCAGCCGGACACGGGGTACGGCATCCAAAAGCCCCGCAAAACGCATAGGAGAGTTGTGCCCTATAATACAGCGCAACCTCAGAAGGTAACACATAAACCCCATTTTTTTAAAAACCTCCAATTTTTTCATACTTCACTATTGTGCGCCCCCCCCCTTTGCCCCCCCCTTTTTTTTTCTCTTTTTAAAACACCAGGGCTCAGAAAAAGGACGTTACACCACACGGCAAGTTTACAGCACGTTACAACACAAGTCAGTACAGGCAGGGTTACACACACGCGGCTCACACGGGGCCGTTACACACACCGGCTCAGTACGGGCACTTTTCACAACAGCGGCTCAGCTACAGGCATTACACACAGGGTCAGCTAAGGGCACTTTTTTACACACAGGGGCTAAAGTACAGGCACGTTAAAAAACCCGGGCTCAGCTACAGGACGTTAACACAAAAGGCCCCTACAGGCCGTTACACACACCGGCTCATACATGCCGTTACACACACACGGCCAGCTACATGCACTTTCCCAACAGGCTCAGCCGGGCACGTTACCACACACGGCTCAGTGCGGGCACGTTACACACACCGGCTCAGCTGAGGCAGTTACACACCAGGCTCGCTACAGCACGTTACAAACACGGCTCAGTACACGCCGTTACACACAACGGTCAGCTACAGGCACTTACCACACGCGGCTCACAAACAGGCAGTTACAAAACACACGGCTCAGTACGAATTAACCAAAGGCTCAGTCAGGCATTACACACAAACGGCCAGCTAAGGCACGTTACCACACCCGGCTCAGCTACAGCAGTTACACCACACGGCCTCAGCTACACGCAGTTACACACCACGCTCACCCACAGGCACGTTCACACCCCGGGCTACCCCCGCCATTAAACACACACCCCTCAGCCAAAGGGCACATTAACACACACGGCCCCCCAACAGGCACGTTACACACACAGGTCAGTCGGAGTACAAACAAGGGGTTCCTTACAACTTACAACAAACCGGCTCACACAAACTTCAAAACCCTCAACTCACACATTAACACACACGGCCAACTCACCATTTCACCACCCCCACCCCCTCACACTTCCACACGGGGTCAGCACGGGCACATTACCCCCACACACGCCCACCAAGGCCATTACTTAAAAAGGTCAGCCCAGGCCTTTACCCACCCCGGCCCTCGAAAATGTCGTTTTTAAACACAAAAAATGTAGCTCAGGCCGTTCCCACGCGGCTAGTAGGGGCATTACAACAACGGCCGCTACAGGCCTTTTCACACCACGGGCTCAGTAAGGCACTTTACCACAACGGCTCAGCTACAGGCAGTACACACAACGGCTAAACTAAGGCACATTACAAAAACCGCGGCTCAGCTACGGACATTACACACCCCAAAGGCTCAGTTACAGGCACGTTACCACATGGGCCCAGCTACAGGCACGTTACACACAGCGGTCGCAAGGCACGTTACACCACAGGGCTCAGCTACGGGCACGTTACACCCCGCGGCTCGCTCGGGGCCTTTACACACCGCGGCTCAGGTACGGGCACTTACAACACGGGGCCAGCTACGGGCACGTTACACACACCCCGGCTCGCTAGGGGCACTTAAAAAACACGCGGCCCCTCGGGCAGTTACACAACGGGGGCTCAGCTACGGGCACGTTACCCAAAACCGGGCCGGGAGGGCACTTCACCACCGGCGAGTCGGGCATTACACACACCGGCTCGTCGGGCAGTTACACACAGCGGCTCAGCTACGGGAAAGTTAAAAACCCAGGGCTCAGTTTTGGGCAGTTACACACACAGGTCAGTACGGGAGTTACACAAAACCGGCTAATACACCATTACACAAGGGCTCAGCCCAGGGCATTTACACACAACGGTCACCCACAGGCATTTACACAAACGGGCTAGCCCGGCACGTTACACACACGGGGGTAGTACAAAACCATTAAACACACCGACTCAAGCAATTACACAAAAGGGGCTAGTACGGGCACGAACACAACGGCTAGTTTTACGGGCACGTTACAAAACCGCGGTCAGCTACTGGCACGTTCCCACACGGGCTCAGCTACAGGCATTTAACACCCGGCTCGCTACACGCAGTTTACCCACGCGGCCAGCTACCGCACGTTACCACACGGGGCTCGCTACGGCACGTTACACACACGGGGCTCGCTACAGGCACGTCCCAAAACACGCGGGCTCAGCTACAGGCCGTTACACCACGCGGCTCAGCAAAGGGCCGTTACACTCCGGGGGCTCAGTACAGGCATTTAAAACCAACACCGGCTAGCTCGGGCACGTTACACACACACCGGTCATACGGCCGTTAAAACACACACGGCTCAGCTAAGGCACGATAACAAAAACGCGGTCAGCTCCCGCACGTTACACACACACGGCTCAGCTACAGGCACGTTACAACACCACGGTCAGCTACACGCACGTTTTCACACCCCGGGCTCATACAGGCATTTAAAACCACACGCTCAGCTACAGGCACGTTAAACCACGGTGCTAAGGCACTTACACACACCGGCGCAGTACGGGCACGTTAAACACACACGGCTCAGCCACGGCGGTTTTACCCAACGGCTACTACACGAGTTAAAAACCCCGGCTCGCTACACGCCGTTACACAACACTACACACAAGGGCTCAGCTGCGGGCACATACCCTGCCTTCCCTCCTAAATCACCACGGGGGCCTGGCGCCCGCAGTCACATGATTCCCCCCTTACTGACATCACCCAGGCCCCTTGCACACAGCAGTCATGACTCCTTCCTCCGTGACATATCCGGGTTTTCCTGGCAGACACAGCAGTCACATGATCCTCCCCCCATGGAAAACCCACAGGTCCGGCAGCAACAGCAGTCATAATGGTGAGGGGGAAGGTGGGGGAGGGGGGTAATTTTCTATTCTAGCAATGGGAGGTTTTTTAAAAGTCTTGGAAAACCTGTTTAATCATTAAGTCTCCTCCTTCTAGAGGTGGAAGCAATGACACACTGCAATTATGATATAAACAAAGGTTTTTTAAACAAAAAAATCACTGAAAATAAAAATTCCCTTTTAAAAAACAAAAATTTTTTATTTTAGATTTTTAAATAATTTTCTAAACCCCCCTATATATTAACACCACATACCTAGATGATTTTGCATACCGTTTTAAACTATCCGTCAGGGGGAGTAATCCCCCTGATAAAGGCGGCCCCCGCTTTATTGACGGGAAGTATAAATTAAATGCGTGCAAAAAAACACCTTTATATCCCATTTAAATCCCAACGCTTTTTCCCCCGGGGGTATTTTCGGGGTTCATGGGGATTAAAAAAACCTCTTACGGGGGAAACCCAAGATTCACTATTTACAAGGGCTTTATATTCAACTCATCCCCTTTCCCACCATTGGGTTCGATAGATAAAAGGGATATTTTGTTTGGGAGTGCTGTAGGTAAAAACACGATGAGTCCTGCAGCTCCTCTGGTAGGGTTGGCCCCCCAAGATTTAGGGATACAGAGCAGAATTCCCCCTTACCCCCTTAAATACCTAAAAAAGCCCCTGTGATGTATACAGTAAAAACCCCCAAATTCCTACAAGTGGGTGGTGATAATTTATGCCATTCTGGGTTTCCCCCATAGGTATGTATGGCACCCCCATCCCAACCCTGGGTTTCTTGGGGTTTCCCAAAATTACTGAACTGCGCAAAAACCGGAAGCAAAGAGCCCGCCCATTTCCCGGTAAGCGCAGAGGGAAAAAAAACGGCGCTTCTGTGCTGGAGACCCGGGCCCGCACCCGCGGTGCCTGGCGCCCTCACCAAGCACTGCGCTTTGTCAGGTGAAAAAGCCTCCGCCCCGGGGAAAAACCCCCATTTTTAAAAATTCACAAATTGTGGTGTAAATTTTCACCTGACTTTTTTTTAAAATCAAAGTAGGTTTAAAATTGCCGCAGTTGGGTGTTAAAACCCACAGGATTTGGAAGGTTTTACTTTACTTTATTTTTCCCTTATGGAGGAAGAAAAAAAATCGAGAGGGACAAATAAATAAAACCCAATAAGTAGAAGAAGCCCCCGAGTCAGATGGACAAAAAATGAAATTGTTTTTATTTTTGAAAATTTTAAGTTTCAAAAAAATTTAAAGTGATCTGAGTGAACAGAGACTTCCATTCCACAAAAATCTTAGTAGGGAAGAATCAGAAGAAACTTTTCAGCACTGGAAGGGAAAATAAGTCTTTCAAAATTTAAAACCCTCCGACAAGGGGGGAAACATAGTATATAAACCAGGGAACATGAAATTAAAACAGATGGTAGCGATTTTTTAAAGGGGAAAAAAAGGCATTTTTGATTCGTTATCTGCAGCCCCAACACCCATTTTTTATTTGGGTTTTTTGGAAAAGATACTTGTGGGGGGGTTTTGGGATGGGCCTCATATCACACAAAAGGAATTTAAATTTTGTTGCCCTGTAACCCCCAAATGCCGACTTTCTTTTTAAAAATCCCGAAGATCCAAAAGGGGATTTTACCCCATTTAAGGGGGCACCCCCTTTGTTTCAGGTGTAGGATAAATTTACGAAAAATGTGGGGGATTACATGGGATAGCATTTTAAGGATTTTGAAACCCTACACTGCCATCTTAAAATAAGAGATCCCTTCGGATCTCCTAGTGGGATTTGGGGAATTAGGGTCAGAAAAGGGGGTATATTTGGCCCCCATAGTTTGTGAAAGCTTATATAGAAATTATCCCACTTTGAAATTGGCATTCAGGCAGTTGAATTTTTTTTGTCTAAAAGAATTTGTTAAATTTTTCAGGCTCAAAAATCCCTTTGTCATTAAACTACTTGATTTTTGTTTAAGACAAAAATTTTTGTCTTTTGAAAATAAGCCCTTTTCCCCCCAGCTCGGGGGCACTGAAATTTGGGGAGCTTTTTTGCCCCCCCGCATATGCAAATTTGTTCCTGGGCTGGTGGGGGGGCCCTACCTTAGTACCCCAACCGGGGGGATGACAATGGCCCCCCCGATATTTTTTTGGGGGGGGGTACTTGAGGGACATCATCATCCTCTGGAAGGTACAAGATGTCATTTTGAGGAGTTTTTTTGCACAGCTTAATAACAACAATATCGGCAGGGCTTTTTTCACATTTGAAATAAAAGAGGGGATTTTTTACCTTTTCTAGATTTTCTTATCTTTAAAAGGTTTTAAAAAGGGCAATATTTTAGGATTTGATAAAAACCCTCCCAGAACCAATAGTTTGTTACATTGGAAAAGCAAACCATCCATTCCCCTTTTGGAGAGGAATACCAAAGGGCCAGTTTCTGAGAGTGAAGAGAAAATTTCTCCCGGGATGAGGGTTTTAGAGACAATTTAGGCATGTTGAGAGAGAGATTTCCCCAATGAGGAAAAATCCCCCTAAGGTCCCGGAATCGCCTTTTGGGGATGCCAAAAAAAAAAAAAAATTTTGGGAAACTTTTCTAACAGAGTTTTAAAACCCCGAAAAATGTAGGGCAACAATAAAGCACGTTTGTTGCAAATTTTTATGATTTGAAAAACTTTTAAGTTATTTTAAAATTCTAAAAAAAATTTGGGGGATTTTGATGTTGGGAAACAGGACCCCGAGGGGGGTATGGGTTTCCCCCAACCCCCCGAATTTCATATCGGAGAGGGTGACCATCAAGGGGGGTAGAATGATCCATAGTCATTATGCACCAAAACCTCCTCAAGGTACTTGGTTTGAAAAGGGGGACCGATAGGTTTGTTCAAATGTGGACAGAGGGTGTGTAGCTGTCCACACATACAAAAAACTAAAATTTCCTTTACAAGTGCCTCAAATGGAAAAAATTTTTTATTTCCCTGGGTTTTTTCCAAAATGGGAGGAAAGGAAGGAGTAGTTTTATATGTGTCCCTTTCCCCCCGCCCCCCTTAAATATATTGGAAAAAAAAAGGGGAATTTTTAAAAGGGAAAGGGTGGGCGAAACATCTGGGGGAATACGGGAAATTTGGAGAGACACGCCAGTAGCTGACATGTGTGGGAAAAATCATAATGGGGAATGCCCAATCTTGCGTTTTTTGATTTTAGAAGTTGTGAGACCATCTCCAGAGGAAGGGGGATTTGGGGGAGGCGAAAACCTATGTTAAGGAGGCCCAAAAGGATTTTCGTTTTGGATTCGGGGCCAACCAAAAAGGGGGTCAAAGAGACCTTGCAATTTGGCTGTTTTATTGAAAAAAGACTCTATTTCAGGCCCGTGGTTTTTGCTTTGTTTTGTTCCCCTCTCCACAGTGGAATGCTTTTTTTATATTTTTTTAAATTGACCCCATTTGTATCGGGATTATATCATATTTTTATTATATTTATTGATTGCTTACAGCTGGTAATATATGTCAGCTGAGGACAAAGAATTCTTGTACCCCGTATGTCTTAACTTTGCCCCCGTTGTTAAACCCCTCTAAATGTTCTGTTTGCCATTATTTAGGTTTCTCCCGGGATAACTGAAGTCACATGACCCGGTTTTCAGTAATTGTCATTTTGAGAGGGTGTGTTGGGTATTAAGGGAAAGAGTCCCTACCCCTTATTCCCTTTATGGCAATTGGGGGCAATATATATTGTCAGGTTGTTATTTTACACCCATCTTGTAGAATTTTAAAAATTGGTGTTTTTTGGGCGAGATGGCTTTACATCCTGAAATTTCGCAGTGCTTTGGTGAGGACGCCAGGCACCGCGTGGGGGGCCCGGGTCTCCAGCACCCGACGGGGGCCGTTTTTTTTCCCTCTGCGCTTACCGGAAGTGACGGTCTCTTCGCTTTCCCCGGGTTATGCGCAGTTTTTGTATTTGGGGAAAGCCGGAAAGGGAAAAAAGGGTTTTGGGATGAGGTGCATAAAATACCTATGGGAACCTGGAATGGGCATAAATTTTCACCACCTACTTGTAGGAAATTGGGGTTTATTTCTGTTACTTTACAGGGGCTTTTTTAGGATATTTAAGGGATTTAAGGGATAAATTTTGCTCTGTATCCCTAAATTTCTTGGGTGGGCCCAAAATACCAGAGGAGCTGCTGGATCTCAATTGTGTTTATACCTAGCGACTCAAGCTAGTATCAGTCTATCTATCGAAACCCCAATGGTGAAAAGTATGAGTTGTATATATGCGTTTTTATATGTTAATTTTTGTTCCAGTAAGAGTTTTTGAATCCCCTGTGAACCCGAAACTACATGGGGGGAAACGCGTTGGGAAACTGGGGTATAAAAGGGGTTTTGCACGCAAAAGGGATGATACGGTTGTCAAAAAAGGGGAAGGCCCCTCTTTAAGGGCGGGTTTTCTCCACTGGGCGGATAGTACACGGTATGCAATATTTATCTAGGGATGTGGTGTTAAAAATATGGGGTGTTTTTTAAAATTATTTTAGACAAACTAAAATAAAAGTTATGGTTTTTAAAAGGGGTTATTATTTGCAGTGATTTTGTGGAAGCAATGACGCCTCCTTCTAATCCTGCAGAAAGCAAGTCCTCCTACAGTTCGACCAACACAGAAATAGAATCCAGTGGGGCAGACTCGTTATGGCTGTTGGCTCAGACTTGGTGCATTTTGGGTTTGGTTCTCATCTGTGTGGAGGTTCGTGGGAGGGACAGAGGACCCTATTAAAACCGAGACACCTGACGGGACCCCATTGACTGCGTTATTTTCCTAAAAAAAACCGCCCTTTCCCCCACAGGGTTTTGAACAAAACCGCTGCTGTCAGTCACTACTTAGATTATTTTTACAACCTTCTGTGCTGTGTCTGGGGGAAGGCGCCTGGGTGAGCGGGCAGCACCAAACAGCAAATAAAATAAGCCAATATTAGTCCGCAATCATTGGCCTACAATATGCTGACAAATAGAAGGTGTGAAGTTAGACTAAACCCTCGAGTTTTGTGAACTTGGGGGGCATTGTCGACTGTTTTGTCTTTTCACCAGTCTTAAAAAATATATATATGAAATTTTTGAAAGAAGAAAAGGGTTTCAAAGGGCGGCGCCCCAAAAAATTTGCATGCCCACGTCCATTTGATTCAGCTGCACCCCTTCAAAAAGCCACCCCCCACTCCCCTAACTGTGTAAGGCTTGGAAGAAAGTAAATTGGGTTTTGGCGTCCCCCAGCTTCCCTGGACGTTGGATGGTCTATTCAGCACCCAGGAGAGTGGGAGAGACTGCCAAACTGTACCTCAATAGATAGGTATCTCGGTGCTCTATTTGAACCCTGTAGCCAGGTTGCTGCCCCCTTCTAGCCAGGTTGCTGCCCCCTTCTAGCCCGGTTGCTGCCCCCCTTCTAGCCAGGTTGCTCCCCCCTTTAGCCAGGTTGCTCCCCCTTCTACCAGGTTGCTACCCTCTAACCAGGTTGTCCCCCCTTTAGCCAGGTTGTGCCCCCAAATGCCAGATAGTGCCCTTTACACCCAGACAGTCCCCCCCAATAGCCGGTGGTTCTCCATTAGCTCCCCTAAATCCCACCCCTTCCCCCCCCTTTCTCTTGCGCTTCCTTGAAGCTAGGAGAGCATTGCCGGACAGCGGCACAGGACGAGGGTTTAGGGCAGCATAAGAGACGCGCCGTGCCTCTTTACACAGATAACCTCCCGGGTTCTTCGTGCGGGAGGTTAAGCTACCCCAAAAGGGGGTCGGGAACGGCCCCCATTAGCGGGGGGAGACCCGCCCAAACCGGGAGGGTTGGAAAATAGGACAATATTCGATAGTAAATCTCACCCCCTTTGTTTTCCGTGTCCCAATTTAAGAAAGGTCACAGAAAGTGCTGGCACCGAACGTTCCTTGTTTAACCAGTTCCTGACCAGGTGATTTTCCCGCTTCCTGACCAGTCACATTGTCCTGTTCTGTAGTATATGCCGGTTTGAACGCTGGAACACTTTCTCGCTCTCCATTATTCTACTACTTTTTTCCCCCTTTTCCGTGATTTGTTGAGCTTTATTTTTATGTAATTTTTACATTATTATCTTTTTATATAATGTGGGAAAAAAGTCCCCGGGCGGGGCTGAAAGTTGCAGTTCGAGCTGTCTTTGCTTTACTTTTATTAATATATTTTTTTAGTGTGTTTTAGGGCTTGTTCATATGGCGTCTTGCCTCCGTATGAGCATACGCTTTTCAGATGCGTCTCTGGGACTGACAGAAAGGACCCAGAGACGCATCTAACAACGAGCAGTGAGTTTATCACTGCCGGCAATGACAGACACGCATCGACGTTCACATGAGAGATCACCGCTGCGTGTTTGCCTCTCGCCTGTCAGGTCCGTTTTTCGGATGCGATCAAATAAATTACATGCAATTCTTTGATCGCATCCGCCAGGCGGACCCGACAGGTGTGAGGCAAACTCTCATATGATGGACCCAGAGATGCATCAGAAAAGCGTATGTTCATATGGATGCAAGACGCCGTGTGAACAAGCCCTTGTTTTACATATTTTTCTCCATTTACAGTCAGAAAAAGTCCTCTAGGGGGGTATTTTTACATAATGTTTTTTTCTTTCCAATGTCCCCTGTAACTGGGGCTAGTATACCTCCTCTGAGGTCACTGCAGAGCTGATTGAGTTCTGATAAGTTACTGTACCTTAAGAAATCAAGCAATCGCATGTTCAAAAAAGTGTAAATAAAAAAAAAGAAATCATTATCACAAAAAACAAACATAATTGTTATCTCTGCGTCCATTGTAGTCTTATGTAATACACTATTATGTTTATAAACAGGGCTGTGGAGTCGGAGTCGCTGCCTATTTTACAGGAGTCGGAGTCGTCATAAAATGGACCGACTCCGACTCCCAAAATATATAATAAGTTGGTCCAGATAGTTTGATGCAAAGAGCAATTTTATATACGTTCATCTTACCTATCTTAAACATAAATGTGACTTGCAAGTATTAAGCATCTGCTTAATTCTGCAGATTCTTGTCATGTAAATACACTGTTACTGTTTTGCTCCTAAAAATCAAAATGTTAATCAATTTTTATTATTTTGTTAGTATTTGGGAAATCTGCCTTTCGTTTTCAGCACTGCCTGAATCCTTCTGGGCTCTGAATCAGATTCAATTACAGGGTGGATAAAAATAAATTTTTAAAAAAAAAAATCAAAAAAATCGGATTTTTTGATTTAAATCGGATTTTTTTCAATAAACTGCTTTTTGAGGAAAATATTTTACCATCCAAAGGTTCTTCCATCATGAGATAAAGCTGAGTTGTTTAACTCAGTAGAATAAAGGCTGTATATGTGTAACATTCACAATGCCATGCTCTTCCAGAGGTTTCTGTAGGATTAGTGGGCAGTTTCTCTCCTATATTATCACAGACGCTCGCTTTACTTACGCAGTTCTCAAAACTGAATTTGACTCCGCAGAGGTCCAGCCTCTTCTTCACAGCAAAATTTTTTAAACATGAACAGAGATGAGAAAAAGACCTTAATCCTATTGTTCTACAAACCTATGAATACAGATCACCCCTTCGTGCCAAAATCAAGAAGTTAGACAATATGTTTTTGATTGTTTGGAGTGGAATAGATCTGCACAACACAAGAAGAATGTGAATCTAAGTGGAGGAGGAGGGGGGGGCAAGCAGACAAGAAAATGAAAGTGAAACTTTGAGCACAATTTCGCAGCATAGCCACAGACAGACAAGTTGGATCTGTTTGTGTGTACGATCTGAGGTTTATTACATTCTTTCTGATAAAGGCAGCAGGCCGTCAAAGAGACCCAGTTTCGGAATAATTTAAAGAAGCTCCTTCGCCTATCGGTAAGCCAGGCATGCGTGCAAAAAAGCAAACGACGCAACAAAGAGATGCAAGGCCTGGTGGGCGAATGAGGCAACATCATGAGAAGGCGGTGATAAGATGACCAAAGAAACACTTCTGAACAGGCAGGATCTTCAGGTGGTAAACATTTTTATTGAATCCTATTTCTAAAGACCGAACTGTCATGTGTGAGAAAAATTCTATTTTTATTATTACTGCATGTTACTGTCATTTGGTACAGTTATGATGAAGAAAAAAACAAATATTCCTTTTGGGGCAGGGGAGTGATGTGTTGTGTACAATTTAAACAGAAATTGTATAAACAATAAATAACAGCATTGACTTTTTTTGTTTAGGGAATTCATGGATTCTGGAAAAATATCCACCTCCAAGATCACCATCATCCTGTTCTACAGTTTCAGAGTTATCCATCCAGGATAGTGCTTCATTAGCAGCAGCATCATCATCAAGACACCCACAGCCACATATCACCATCACCCAAAAGGAAGAAAAAAAACCTTTACCTCCCGGAACCACCATAGATGGTTTGTGATAAGAACTAGAGATTAAAAAAAGAGTTGATTGATAAAAAAATTGCCCAGTTTTTTTATGCAACAAACCCTTTTCTTTCTGTCTGATGAAAAACCCCATTTCATTAATTGGTTCAGTCACTGGACAGGATACAGTCCCCCAGCAGAGTATGTTGCGGAAACGGGGATAAGTGTAGCGAGAAAGGGAGCAATGTGAAACAGCTTGGGGGGTAAAATTTTTAAACCTAAGTTTTGATGGGTGGGAGTAATGCCCACAATGATCCTATTGTATGTGCTTTATAACAACGGAAGGTAAAGTTTCTTGCACAAAAAAACTGTCGTCAGGAAATGCACACACAGAGAAACTTACAGAATTTGGGAGTAAAAGCTTAACACACGTGAACAAAAAATTTAAAATTTTAGTACGCATTTGGTCCTGACAATGCTGCAAAGTTTCCCAAAAGAAAGAGATTTTGAAGAGCAGGAGGGGAAAACAAATGCTAATAACAAGGTTGCAGTGCTCATTTTCCACCCCTTAGCCAAAACTTTAAATGTTCCAGAAAAAAAGGCTTGTTTTTTGAAATTGCTAAATACTTCCTTTTAAAAATATTTTGCTGCGCAGCTCTGAAAAGGTGGGTGGAACCCAAACTAAGCTCCCACAAGTGTTGTGGAACTCTTGGTGGGGCGTTTTGAGGGAGTTATCAAAAACTGGCCATTTGTGACACTTTGTGAAGAAAATCGAGATAAAATAGATGGCACTGCACGGCCAAAATTCAAAAATTGGGTTTTGAGAAATGTTGAAATTTTGAGCTTCCTGAAACCCATCTCTCAACTTTAAAAAAAATACAGAAAAAAAAGCGTTTTATTGTGGGTGCTGTTGAAATTTGGAAGGAAAGAGTGAACATTAAAAACAGAACACACTGGGCGAATTAAAAATTTAAAACATAAAAAAAACGAATGGGACAAGCATGACTCCAGCCATTTTTTGGCAAATATTGTCAATATCCAATATCAGGGTCAAAACCTAAGTGCTGAGGAAGAGGAGTTAGCTATGACATGGGTATCCAGCAATCATCCATCTTTAATGCCAACTATAATAAACTTCAGAGCTAAGGGGGAACCATTCAAGAAATCTATGTTTGCTGAAGATATTTTAAGGAAGGTCACACCAGTAAACTGGTGGAAGTCACTTAAGCGCTTGGATTTAGAGACTGTTCAAGTAATGATTTCACTTTTAACAGCAGTAGCTTCTTCTGCAGGCGTTGAAAGAATATTCTCTTCCTTTGGACTCATTCATTCTAAATTGAGAAATCGGTTGGGACCCAATAAAGCAGGAAAGCTTGTTTTTCTTTTCCAGATTATGAATAGGAACAAAGAAGATGATGATGAAGATGACGACAAGTGAGCTACAGAGGACAGCAGGGACAGTAGTATTTAAGTTTTTCATGTGTCGGCTGGGCTGACAGTCTAAGGGCCACATGTATGAAGCTCGCCGGGTCGAGGCGCCGTTTTCCGCCAGTTTCCCGGCGGAATCTGCGCCTGATTTATGTCGGGGATGGGCCGCGCTCATACATATCATGTAAAGTCCGCCGCGCCTCGCCAGCGTGTCGGGCGCAGTGCGGGAATGAGGCGAAGTTCGGCGCTGCGTCTGAGATTATCCACCGGAGGTAGTGCGATCATACATGCGGGGAAAAGTCCGCCGCGCCTCGCCAGTGCGTGGGGCACAGTGCGGGGACATGGGCGCTGTGCGGCGCTTCGCCGAAGATTCGCCGTCCGAGGAAATGCCCTCATACATGCGGGGAAAAGTCCGCCTCGCCAGTGTGTGGGGCGCAGTGCGGGACTTAGGCGCCGTGCGGGACTGCCCCGAAAATCTGTTCCGATGCGAGACAGGCTGGAGCGGCGAGAAATCATTCCACATGTCGGTGCGGAGTATAAATCCAAAATCGCCTTTATAAAGGCGTTCTACATTCTCAGGAAAAGAGCTGAAACATTAAAAATAAAAATTACATAAAACAAAATCACTTTCCAATATCCTAAGTCAAGAATTAGGATATTGGAAATGGCCGGGAAATACAGTATTTCAAATTCTGAAACCTATTCTCATTGGTCGCCAGAAACCGGCCAATCAGAATAGGAGCGACACTGAACTATTAAAACCTATGGGGCAGGATTGACCAATCAGAATCCACGGCGGGACTGTTCAAAATACAGTAAAAATGCTAAAAACAGCTGATTGGCTGAGATAGCCAAGCCCCCGTTATCTCAGCCAATCAGAATAGGAGCGACAAAGTCCCATTCTAGCCTATGGAGAAGTGTAGACCAATCAGAATCCAGGGCGGGATAATTCAAAATACAGTAAAAAGACAGAAAAGAGCTTATTGGCTGAGCTAGCGGGGTCTCGGCTAGCTCAGCCAATCAGAGCGCGAGCTACTTCTCCCATTATACTCTATGGAGAGATGAGCGCACTCAAAGCTCGGCGCTCAGCGCCGCGCGGCATGAAGTATTAATCAACAAATTATTTTTATACAGTGCAAAACATTCTCCGCTAAAGACCAGAACACTTCTTTAAAAATAATGCAGTTAAAAACCCGAACAACGCGTTCGTCGCCGAGACCGGCGCTACATAGGGAGTTGCCATAGAGAGAATTGCGGGAAAGACATTTAATTCAAATTTGTAAAGCTATTCTCATTGGTCGGCATAAACCAGCCAATCAGAATAGGAGCGACAAAGTCCCATTCTAGGCTATGGAGAAGTTTAGACCAATCAGAATACGAGCGACAAAGTCCCATTCTAGCCTATGGGGAAGTTTACACCAATCAGAATCCACGGCGGGACAGTTCAAAATACAGTAAAAAGGCAGAAACGAGCTGATTGGTTGAAGCAGCGGGGGCTCGTCCAGCTTAGCCAATCAGAGCGCGAGCTGCTTTCTCATAGAGTTCTATGGGGAATCGAAATTTAAAAGAGGCGCCGTAATTTGGACCAATGGGAGAGCGAGCGACGCTCCTATGGGTTTTCTAATGCAATCTGGTATAAACCTGTCCATGGCTGAAATCAAATTATACCACTATAGAAGTTGTGCCGATGTGTATATACAACGAATACTAATATGTGGCTAACGAAAAAATAAAAAAAGTCCATAAAATCATGTTTATTTCTTTATTTTCGTTAGCCAAGGATCAATAGTATGGGTGCATCGAAAATAAAGAAATAAGCATGATTTTCTTGATTTCAAATTTTTATTTCGTTAGCCACACATATTAGTATTCCTTTTATATACACATCGGGACCACTTCTGTTAGTGTTATAATTTGAGTTCAGCCATGTACAGTTTTATACCAGATTGCATTAGAAAACCCATAGGAGCGTCGCTCGCTCTCCCATTGGTCCAAATTACGGCGCCTCTTTTAAATTTCAATTCCCCATAGTACTCTATGAGAAAGCAGCTCGCGCTCTGATTGGCTAAGCTGGACGAGCCCCGCTGCTTCAACCAATCAGCTCGTTTCGGCCTTTTTACTGTATTTTGAACTGTCCCGCCGTGGATTCTGATTGGTGTAAACTTCCCCATAGGCTAGAATGGGACTTTGTCGCTCGTATTCTGATTGGTCTAAACTTCTCCATAGCCTAGAATGGGACTTTGTCGCTCCTATTCTGATTGGCTGGTTTATGTCGACCAATGAGAATAGCTTTACCAATTTGAATTACTGTCTTTCCCGGCAATTCTCGCTATGGCAATTCCCTATGTAGCGACGGTCTCGGCGACGAACGCGTTGTTCGGGTTTTTAACTGCTTTATTTTTAAAGAAGTGTTCTGGTCTTTATCTGAGAATGTTTTACACTGTATAAAAATAATTTGTTGATTAATACTTCATGCCGCGCGGCGCTGAGCGCCGAGATTTGAGTGCGCTCATCTCTCCATAGAGTATAATGGGGAAAGTAGCCGCGTTCTGATTAGCTGAGCTAGCCGAGACCCCGCTAGCTCAGCCAATAAGCTCTTTTCTGTCTTTTTACTGTATTTTGAACTCTCCCGCCCTGGATTCTGATTGGTCTACACTTCTCCATAGGCTAGAAATGGGACTTAGTCGCTCCTATTCTGATTGGCTGAGCTAGCCGAGACCCCGCTAGCTCAGCCAATCAGCTCTTTTCAGCATTTTTACTGTATTTTGAATTATCCTGGCGGGGATTTTGATTGGTCAATTCTTCCCCATAGCTTTTAATGGTTCACTGTCGCTCCGATTCTAATTGGCCGGTTTCTGCCGACCAATGAGAATAGGTTTCAGATTTTGAATTACTGTCTTTCCCAGCAATTTGCAATATCATATTTGTTGATATTGCGCCGTTCTAGAGTTTGGGAAAATTTTTTTTTTTTTTTATTATGTGTATTTTTTACGTGCAGCTCTTTTCTGACACTGTTTTCCGCCTTTATAAAGGCGATTTTTTTTCCTATTCATACTCCTGCTGCACGGAGCGGAGCGCCGAGATTTCTGTCGCGATCTTCGATCCGCTTCCTCGCATGTTCGGATCCTGCTTCACTTCGCCTCTGCCGGAGGATTTAGACCAAAAAAAAACCAGGTCTGCTTGTCGGAGCTGCCGAGCGCCGCGATTTGGCGAGCCGCGATGGTACATGCCTCGGACTATACGAGCGCGCCGCGTTCCGCCCTGGAACGCCTACACCGCGCCCCACCGCGCCCACTGCCCGCCCCTTCATGCGGACCGCAGCCGAAAGTGGCGAACACTGCATCCGACAGCGGGATTCGGGCTGGGAGGCGCAGTGTACGCCAGAAAACAGGCGTAAAGCCCGTTCATACATGTCACCCTAAGTTTCTTAAAATATATATTTTGTTTAGCCAAATTAGTTAACAAACATGGATGTTTGTTTAAGCAAATAACTTATGCTGTAATGTTGTTATTGTTTCAGTTGAATAAATCTATTTAAATTGTTATTAAGGTCAGGATTATTTTTCTCCTTCCTAAGTACAACAGAACAGTGGTGTCCAAATATGAATGATTAACCCATTAAACTGGGGAGAAAAAAGTGATATAAAAAGTGATTCTAAAAATCTTCATCTACTTGCATATTAAAATAGCAAGAACTAGTTTAGGTAGAAACTTTGATTTAAATCACTGATTTAAATCAAGCCTTACTGACTAGTGATTTAAATCGTGATTTAAATCAGTTAGATTTAAATCAAATCCACCCTGTTCAATTATATCTTGACCAAAATGTGATCCCAGATCTCTTCTACACATTCAAAAGATCAAAACATTGTTATCCTTTTGCTTGTCAGTGTCATTATTCTATCATAAAGTGATAAAATGGAAGATGTAACCATTTTACTACAGTAAAGTTATCACTTAAACATGCGCCATGTATGAGGGAGTCAGGAGTCGGGAGTTGGAGGTTTGGGAAATTGAGGAGTCGGAGTCGGGGCTTTGGCTTGCCGACTCCACAGCCCTGGTTATATATCCCTCGCAGTAAACATTGAAAAAATATATACCCAACCCGGAATTGTGGTTTTTCTTTGGTCATCCCACCTCTCTGAAGAATTAAAGGGGTTGTCTCACTACAGGGATTGCTGCTTTTTATGTTAAAGATCTTGCAAAAACAAGTCACTTTGCAATATATGTCCATTACCTATTCTGAGATATCCCCTCCTGTATGGGCTCCTCAGGTCACTATAGCTACAGACCTGTTTGATCTCTCCTGATAGGCTGCCAACACTGGTCGCTATAGCTACAGACCTGGCTTCCTCAGCAGCTCGTCACTGCAGGTCAATAGTAGCCAGTAAACATGCCCAAAAAATGAAACAGGGAAAACGACACTGAGGTGAGATGAGTCAAACTCTTTAACTATAGAATAAAAAAGCTGCAGAGAATCCAAATTGATACCAATAAATACTAGACCTCCAATGGCTGCGGCCATCCTCCTGAATCCTCCTCATTTTTCTGTCACTGTGCTGTCCAATATCTTTAACTGTGAAACAACCCAGTATCATCAGGCTTCAGCCACCAGAACTTGACAGTTTCTTCAATTTCTTGATCCATTAGCCCACTTTTACCTTGATTTTTCCAGACCCATTTGCCCCATCACAGTCTGGTCTATTAACTTTTGTCTCATCGCTCCAAATCATCCGTTTCCAATCTTCCACCTTTCATACTCTTTTGCAAACTCGACCAAACACTTCTTATGACGATGTTGAAGTTATGGCTTCTTCACCTTTTTTGGGCCACCATTCCAGACCTGTGTAGTGCATGTTGCCTGGTGCTTGCATGGACGTCTGTGATCTCACTCTTACGAAGCCTACGAGCCACCTCCACTGCCGTGTCTGTCGCCTTAGAACTGATAGACCTTGTCATGAGCGACTTGTTGACTCTGATATTTCCCCTGGACGTCCACCTCTTGGCTTTGGAGTGGATGAACTTCATGTCATATTCTTCCAGCTGTCATGGTGTCACATGATGCAGTTTGGCAATTGTCTTGGGCAAGAGACGCTGTCGATAAGCTGGATGATGCCGTGTCTCTTTCCTGGGAAATCTTCTTCATGGCTGCTCGAACCAGTGACCTTTCGATTGGGAATCAGCCTAATAACTGAGCTATTAGGGAATGTGAGAACATGTTGTAATTTGTAGTAACAATAAGAAAAAGATTGTTCCACCACCAGGAGCAAAACAGTAACAATGCAAGAATGACAAGTCATGACAAGAATCTGCAGAACTACTTCCAACACTGATGTGAGAGGGAGCGAGGTCCGTGCGCTCCGCTGCCACCGCTGATATAGCTGCACTCTTATCAGCCAAAAGCCACCAGTACATGACTGGGAGCAGAGGAGAGGAGCAGTGACCTCGCAGTCCCCACTTAACCCCCAGGCAGCAAGCGTTGTGAGCACCGACAGCCCGTAAGCAGCGGGATTCATTCCGGCACAGAGAGGAGGAGGAGGTCGCCTCCACCTTTTTCAGCTCAACAGCAGCAGGACAGGAACGAGGGGAGAGGTGCTGAGAGCTCCGTTTCAAGGGAGAAAGTCCTGAAGAAGCGATCCAGGTTTTATCACAAACCAACATAGAGGTCAGCGAGGAGGGGGCAAGGTTGAAGGCAGCTGGACATTTTTATCAGTAAAGTCTCTAAGAGGTGAGGGGGAGGAGGCGGGGGACATAAAAGACCGCCAGAATTCACACCAAGCAGCCATCCTGACTCAACTGTGCTAATTGCCATATACAACCTTAGCTTTAGAGTACATAATTGAACCTACAAGCAGTGATAACCAGAGCTCCTCGATTTGCAGGCTACATACTAACTACAGTGTTGTAACTGCTGCACAATATCTCTGACTGCCCAAGGACTGGCCTCAAAAACGTGTGAATCTTGTAGAGTATACCCCATAATTAAGTACCCTTCATAAGCAGGGGGATAAACAAATTAGGATACATGGCACCGATCACTAGGAAAGATAAAGCGGGACCGGGCAAAGCAGAATCCGAATATGAAGACATGGGTACCTCAGAAGAAGAGGGGCAAGCTCGCGATATTGAAGTTCCTCAGATTAAAATCGATTACAAAAAACTGGCTAATGCAGTGGCAAAGAAAATTCTACCAGTTCTGCAAGAAACACTCTCAAAACAACTCTTGGCCACAATGCACGAGCTGCAGACAGAAGTTGGCAGTCAGGGGGAGTGGCAGGATGAGTTAGAACAAAGACTGTCCATAACAGAGGATGAAATATCCGACCTGCATACCCGAATAAACGATCTCACTGAAGCTAATAAAAAAGCCGTCAATAAATTGGAAGATCTAGAGAATCGCTCGCGGCGTAATAATCTTCGTATTATAGGGCTGCCGGAGAAAATCCCAGTGAGTCTCCTTAAGAAAATATGTGAAACAGATCTGCCAGCGGCATTAAATGTGGACACCATTTGCAAAGTGGAAAGGGCTCACAGAGTAGGCCCAGAAAAATTGCCCAATCAAAATGGAGCAGTAGGGCG
Organism: Phyllomedusa bahiana; assembly: GCA_025379985.1. NCBI lineage: Eukaryota > Metazoa > Chordata > Amphibia > Anura > Hylidae > Phyllomedusa > Phyllomedusa bahiana. The sequence goes on along the minus strand of JAODAL010046473.1, from coordinate 5,716 downwards.
GTCTAACTATCCTCGACAAGTTATAGCCAAATTTTTGGATTATAATGATAAGGAAAACATTCTAAGAAGCTTTAAGCAGCGCCAAAAGCCCCTAAAATATGAGGGCTCCACTATACTTATCTTCAATGACTACTCAGTGGAGGTTTCAAGAAAAAGATGGTCCTTCAGCAAAATATGTTCTGCTCTTTATGCGAAAAAAATAAAGTTTCAGCTCCTCTATCCAGCCACTCTGAGGGTATCTCTACCGGATGGCAAAACTGATTCCTTTACAACGGTCCAACAGGCCGAGGATGAACTGCACTATATACTTGCTGAGGTTTCAGAAGAAGAGATCACGACATCGCCATTGAATCATCGACCTAATCCAGACCCCGAGAAAGAGATACAGCAAGGACCCAAAACCAAAGGAACAAAGATATCCTCTCATACACCGAGAGAAGGCAGAAACAAGACATGAAGACAGCTGGGGTTTCTTTTCTTCATACTATTGTGGACCTTATACCAAATTCATGAGTCACGGTTTTCCATAATATGATAGCATCACTGTCTCTCCCCCCTCCCTTTTTCTTTTTTTTTTCTCTCCTCTCTCTTGTTTTGTTTTTTTTTTTCCTTCTCCCTGTCCCTCCCCTCCCCCTTCCTCCCCTTCTTCCCTTTTTCTGGGAGAAGGGAGTTCAGAAAGGTAACAATCCACAAAGGGTCACTGGTGGCACAAATAGATTTTTAGTTATGTGGCGGTGGCTAGCAATAGACCGCACATCAGAAAAAAGAGAAGTCCATAAAAGAAATGGGACTGTGGTCAACAGAGGTGCAATTGTTGATGATGTTTTCATCTTTACGAAAAGTTGAGGTTTATGTTATAAGGTTTCTCCAGTTTAAGCCAGGAATACTAGTGTTACACAACCCAGGGATGGAGGTGTTGGATTCGAAAGGAAAATTGAGCTTTAATCTGCAACTGCATCACTTTTTAAATCCCCCATAAACAAGGCATGAAAATAATTTCATGGAATGTAAAAGGTTTAATGTCCCCGCAGAAGCGCTCTTTAATCCTTAGACAATTGGGCAAAATGAAGCCCGATGTGGCTCTGTTGCAAGAGACGCACCTTGATGCTCCCAATTTTTTCAGGATGAGGAAGTATTGGGTGGGAGAGGTGCTCGGATCCTCGGCAATAAATAAGAAAAACGGAGTGCTGATTTTGTTAAGGAAATCCCTGTCATATAATATCCTAGCAACAGAAACGGATGGGGAAGGTAGATGGATAAAGGTACACCTAGAATGCCCAGCAGGAGACATATGTATATATAACGTGTATGGTCCAAATAGGGAAGGAACGGAGTTCTTCCGAGAGTTAGGAGTTCATATACTCTCTGAGACAGCGCGCTCAGTGATAGTGGGGGAGATATGAACGCAGTAATGGACCCCGAGGAAGATCGCAGGAGATCTCCCACGAAAACAAAATTAGTAAATGATGCGGGCCTCAGGGATTTTGCAGAGAGTGTGGGACTCAATGATGTTTGGAGGCTCACACACCCGGACAGCAGGGAGTTTACCTTTTTTTCGAATGTCCACCAATCATGGTCGCGAATAGATAACTTCCTCACGACCAGCAATCTGATAGACAAGATTCTTGAGGTGGACATTCGCGACATCCTCATTTCTGACCATGCGCCTATAGTGATGGAGGTGGCGGATGTATTCCCAAGGGGACATGATGTTGTTTGGCGCTTTCCCACAGCGTTAGCTGAAAACGACTCATTTAAAGAGATGATTCAGGGGTGGTGGTTGGAGTTTTATGCCACAAATGAGAATCATAATAATAACCCCCGGTTGCTGTGGGAGACCGCCAAGGCAGTGCTTAGGGGAAGGATAATTAGCCATGTTTCCCATTACAAGAAGATGGTAAAAAAAAAGTACTTGGAATTTAGTAAAATGCTCAGGGATGCTTACTCTGCCTTTTTAAGAGATGCATCCTCATTAAATAAACAGCGCTGGCAAGAAGCAAAAAAAATGTTTGAAATTTGGCTAGAGAGGAGGGATAAATTGTACAGGACAAAGTTTGAGGCAGAGCTGTTTCGATTCGGTAACAAATCGGGCAGGTTACTAGCAAGACTGGCGAAGGCTCGGGATGGTCGCAGAGGAATTGTGTCTTTGAGAAGGGGGGACGGGACTTTAGTTAATGACCCAAAAGAAATCAATACTCTTTTTAGGAGTTATTATAAAAAATTGTATCAGGAAACGGAAGGGGACCGGGCAGAGTCGGGAGAATCCTTTTTAAATCGATGTCAGTTGCCTGAAATCTCTGAGGAACAGAGAGAAATGTTGAATGCCCCAGTAACCCCAGAGGAGGTACAAGATACAATTAAGGCGTTGGGATCCGGAAAGGCGCCTGGACCGGATGGATTTCCAGCAGAATTTTATAAGATTCTCCAAACCCAGATATCGCCAATATTGTCCCATTATTACACGTCTCTGCTATCTGGGGAGACCATCCCGGATGAGGCCAACCTGGCATACATAAAAGTGCTACCGAAACCGGGGAGGGATATGTCTAAAGTTGAATCTTTTAGGCCTATATCGCTTATTAACCAAGACATAAAACTCATATCCAAGTTAATGGCTAATAGACTAGCAAAGCTTCTACCCGAGTTAATTGGAAAAGCACAGGTGGGCTTTGTAAAAGGCAGGGCTGCAGTAGCCAATATCAGGAAGGTGCTGGGAGTATTAGATGCGCACGCAGAGAATAAGGGAACACAGGTGTCCAGGGCTTTAGTGTCGTTAGACACGGAAAAAGCTTTTGACAGCGTTCGCTGGTCATGGCTGATGTTGGTGTTAGACAAGTTTGGAATAAGGGGAGAAATCCGAAATTTCATTTCAGTATTATACAGAAATCCAAGGGCGGCAGTGTATACACCAGGCTTCCGATCAGACACTTTTAGTCTACACAAGGGAACAAGACAAGGATGCCCTCTGTCACCCTTACTTTTTAATCTTACACTTGAACCATTGCTACGGGTGCTAGACCAGTCCCAGATTTATGAAGGTATCAAAATTGGACAGAGAGAGTTAAAACTAACTGCTTTTGCCGATGATGTACTCTTGTTCATGAGCGATCCAGGCTCACATTTGCCCAAAGTACTGGATCTGCTCAATTTGTTTGGAGCTTTCTCTGGATATCACATTAATCGTGAGAAGTGTGAGCTTTTATGGATAGGGGAAGGGATATTGAACGATACTAGGGAGATTAGAACATCAGGAATTAAAATTGCTAAAGAGTACATCAAATATCTGGGAATCAGAATAGGTCACCTTCCTTCGACACTCTATAAACTAAATTATAGCCCCCTTTTTTTTGAAAAAATCCAAAGGGAACTCCAGGGCTGGCAGGGTCTGCCTTTATCCCTTCTAGGACGAGTGCATCTTGTTAAGATGATCTCTTTTTCGCGTCTGTTGTATCCATTACAAACGATCCCCATCCTGTTACATCATAAAGATATCAAGCTATATAACAAAATGGTTTCAAATTTCATATGGAATGGAAAAAGACCGAGAATAGCCCTAGCTAAATTACAGTCCCATAAATCTGAAGTAGGCCTCAATCTGTCAAACTTGAGAACCTATAATATTGCATGCTTAACCAGGCATATTTGAGATTGGGTGCATTATACAAATTTTTATTCAGATTGCGCCTTAGAAGAAAGTCTAGCTGGTGAAAAACTAACCAGCATTATACACTTACAGCTATCAAAGGCACCAGTTATTGTAAAACGGTCAGTTCTGCTAAGAGACACGATGGTGGCCTGGAAAGAGCTAAGGAAGAGGTATGGGCTAGCATATAGAATATCCAAATATTTACCTATTTGGGATCATGGAGAGTTCCCGGCAGGGAAGGAACACAAATGGTTTAAGACATGGAGAGATAAGGGAGTAAACTCAGTAAGTCAGCTAATCCATTCAACTGAAAATAGATGGAAAAGGTTTGAGGAATTAAGAAGGGAATTTAATATTCCGAGCTCCCAAATATTACAATATATGCAAATTAAATCATTCTGCGTCACTAGGCTGAATGATGTGAGAAAGGAAAGGAGTGGTAATGATTTTGATAGGTTAGTGGGCACAATAGTGAGAAGGAAGTCTATCGCTGAATTATATGCCAATATAAGGGATAAATACATAATTTATGACTCAGCGGATGGCTTCAAGAAATGGAATAGGTGGTTGGGTATAGAGGACGCAGCGGCGGAAATTACCTCAGGCTGGAACTCGATTCGCAAGCACATCATTAATGAAAAATGGCGTGAAACTTATTTTAAAATAGCGCACGCTGCAATTTATGCGTTTGATATCCCCCCAACGCCAAGCTTACCCAACAGGCTAACAGCTTGCCCAAAATGTGCCGAGCCAAAGACTACTCTTTACCATGGGCTGTGGATGTGCCCAGTAGTGCAAGCATTTTGGAAAGACATAGAAGCCCTGTTGGCTACACTGGGTTACCAATCGGGAAACAGCTCTCCAATAGTGTTCCTGTTACATGGCCAGGGAACAAGTGAGATTGTAGACCTTGCGCAACAAGGTCAAAGGGTGACACCAATCGTCCATATAGTACTAATGGCGGCAAAGAGATGTTTGCTGGCCAGGTGGTTGGAACCAGGGATGCCGGATCTGAACATGGTGATAGGGCAAATTAGGCTTTATGCTCTATCCGACCAATTATATGTTGAACGTCATAAGGAGGTAATGGCAAAAAATTTCTTCAAAAAATGGAGACCCTTCATAGAAAAATTTTACACGCAAAACAAAATAAATTAATAGATATTTTTCAATATACTAGTTGGTTTATGAGGAAAGCTATGATAGGATCTCTGGGTAGGCTGCAACCGCCCAATGCTACATGGGTGTAGGAGGGGAAAAGTTGTGTTTTTGAATCCAAGTGAACACCCCCTTCATTTTAATGTCTTGGGTTGTATCAACGGTAATATTGCTATAGACAACTGGCTTTAGATGTTCTATTTTCTTTTTCTGTTTTTTTTGTTTTAGTTGATTGCTTATCACTGCAGGACCCTAAATCTGTACATTAGAACAATCTATTGAGCAACACACATCTTTATGCTAAGAAAGTTTCATCGCTAAATTTGATCAGCGTTTTGTATTTCTGATACGGTTTTTCTTGTGTTCTAGTATATATGAAAATTTTTTGGTACTTATGGTATATTTGTCTATATAATGTGTTGACTTATTCATGTATTATGGAAGTACCTAATAAAATATATTTAAAAAAAAAAGAATTTGCAGAACTAAGCATATGCTAAATAGTTGCAAGTCAAATTTAGCAATGAGATAACCAAGATGATTGTCTATAAAATGATGGTAGGCCCATGTTAAAAGCTATAGTGGATGGTGCCTGCAAGTCAGAAGGTAAAAACATTGTTACCCTTTTGCTTGTCGGTGTTACATATATTCATTGGAATAAAACTTTAGAACACAAAAAACTTTAATAAATTGTAAATATGCAAAACGCTGCAGTAAGGGGAAAAAAACAGTTTTCAACAAAAACGTACTGAATAACGTTTGTTGAGTGAGTCTATGAATTTGTTCTGAGAAATAGTATCACCTCCATCAGATCCTCCTGCATAGATTACCTCAAATCTGACCCAATTACTTCCAGGCTAGAGAACGGCCTCTCTACACTAACTTCGGTTGATGGCAAAGCGGTGACCCCAT